>JAFFZH010015856.1:0-134952 GCA_018420115.1 Euura saliciscinereae | reverse complement strand
ATGTGTATTCGGAAAGATTAACGAATTCATTTGACATGAAAAAAAAATAACGTCACCAGGAAATTTGTTAAACAATGATTTGTTTAAACTATTTGTTGATAATTTTAGACATTATTATTGTTGAAAATGAATACTCTTATCATCTTGATTGTGGTTGATTTTTATCCGATTTTTATCTCATCTCGAAGTACTCAATATTGACGACGAGACTCACTTTTGGTTGAGATTGTATGGCCTATACATCCTTAATCCAGTCGCTGGACCTTTCGCCAAATAAATTCACCGTCTCGTCTCATCAGGCGATTGACTGTGGAAGTTGGCGTTTGTCGGTCGTCGCAATCTTGGATCAGGCCTCAGACAGTCTAGCGCGTCGTTACAGAGGCTGAGAGCTTGCGATGGGATCCGAAAACTGACAAGGGCTGCGGGGTGTGCCAGAGTGGAGTGGGAGGAAGTATAGAGAAGAAAAAAGGTAGGTTAAGGGGTGGAATGGGAGACGGAATGCCGGCTAAGCCGGATTAGGAACACTCTTACCCCGTCTTACCGCATTACCTAGACTCACGGGTACACGGTAGAGGATGGTGACGTCGGGCTGGAATGGGGTGTGCGATGTCTGCGGCGAGGACGATTGGCGAAGAACAGGGATTATTTTTTGAAAATAGAAAGCAAAAAATCTCCCGAGATATTCTGAGAGATCGTTTATTGCGGTCATCAAATCCGACTATGATAAATCCTGCTGTACGAACGTCGGAGGGGCGTGTGTTTGGGCGTCGCGACGCTCGGACAGCCGCTCACCGTGGTTTATTGCTACGCTGAATATTTATAGTCGAGACACCACAAATTTTTATGTATTTATTTTTATTGACACACACGGAATCTTGGTCTGCGTAAGTGTGCATAAACATTTGGGAATTCGATTCACACGTGGATACCGACGAAATTGGCAAAGTTCTATAGTGACCCATTAGCTCGGGCCACATTCGGGAAAATTAATAAGTTCGAAAAACCATCTGTTCTTCCGTTCCCGATGTATCGAGAAATCTATTATCGGTGAAAATAAAATTGTAACGTGATTCGTAGGAAAGAAAAATTGGCAAAAATTTTGCTACTGGGAAATCGAGATTTTTATGTAATCGTGCCAAAATGATTTCAACTAGTCGTGAAGGAGGCCTACCCTTACGGAAAAAAACACCCAATTTTGAGGGTTTACTCTCAAATTTGAGGGTAAATGCCCAAAATTGAGGGTAAACCTTCGATATTCAGGGTAAACCTTCAAAATTTCGGGGTAAATCCTCAACCTTTTGGGGTTAACCTTCAACATTTCCGGGTTTACCCTCAACTTTGAGGGTAACCCTCTGAGTTGATGGTTACGCCCAACAAGATTCGAGGGTTCAGCCTCAACTTTGAGTGTTTACCCTCAACTTTGAGGGTAACCCTCTGAGTTGATGGCTACGCCCAACAGGATTTGAGAGTTCAGCCTCAACTTTGAGTGTTTACCCTCAACTTTGAGAGTAACCCTCTGAGTTGATGGTTACGCCTAACAGGATTTGAGGGTTCAGCCTCAAGTTTGAGTGTTCACCCTCAACTTTGAGGGTAATCCTCTGAGTTGATGGTTATGCCCAACAGGATTTGAGGGTTCAGCCTCAACTTTGAGTGTTTACCCTCAAATTTGAGGGTAACCCCATAATTTGAGGGTCACACCCAACAGTAGTCAAGGGTTTACCCCCAACTTTGACGGTAACCCAAAAATTTGAGGGTTACACCGAACTGTAGTCAATGGTTTACCCCTAACTTTGACGGTAACCCCAAAATTTGAGGGTTACACCCAACTGTAGTCAAGGGTTTACCCCAACTTTGACGGTAACCCCAAAATTTGAGGGTTATACTCAACTGTAGTCGAGGGTATACCCTCAACTTTGACGGTAACCCCAAAATTTGAGGGTTACACCCAACTGTAGTCGAGGGTATACCCTCAACGGTTGACGGTATACTCTAAACGTAAAGAACAATCTCCAAACCACATGGTTAAACTATATGACTCAAGAAATTTCCATATACTGTAAGAATGCTAGATTGGAGCCAGGAGGTTACCAGACATCTGACGATCGACGAAGTTAAGCGACATTCCGCGCAGTCAGTACTTGGATGGGTGACCGCTCGGAAATTATTTTTGTTCAAAACCTCAACTTCAGAGTTAACCCTCAAGTTGGAGGTAATTTCGTACCCCCAACCAAGGGGTTTGAGGGTTAACCACCAAGTTGAGGGTTCCCTGCGCATTGGGGGTTTACCCACGAGTTCAGGGTTTACTCTCAAGTTGGGGGTAATTTCGTACCCCCAACCGAGGGGTTTGAGGGTTAACCACCAAGTTGAGGGTACACGGC
Source organism: Euura saliciscinereae (assembly GCA_018420115.1). NCBI lineage: Eukaryota > Metazoa > Arthropoda > Insecta > Hymenoptera > Tenthredinidae > Euura > Euura saliciscinereae. The sequence goes on along the minus strand of JAFFZH010015856.1, from coordinate 132,574 downwards.
GCATTGGGGGTTTACTCACGAGTTCAGGGTTTACCCTCAAGTTGGGGGTAATTTCGTACCCCCAACCAAGGGGTTTGAGGGTTAACCACCAAGTTGAGGGTTCCCTGCGCATTGGGGGTTTACCCACGAGTTCAGGGTTTACCCTCAAGTTGGGGGTAAACCTTCAAGTTGGGGGTACGAATTTACCCCTTAGAGTTGAGGGTATATTTGGGTGTAAATTTGGGTGTACAATGGGTGTTTTTTTCCGTGAGGGTAGCTACCCTTGGAAATCCGTCACCGGATTAGCCAAAACTTTTCCAATTTCCGCCCTACTCCGTATTTATAGGTTTCAACGTCATACCGTGGCGGCCCTTTGCCATTGATTCGGGGTTCTCTCAGTTCCAGAGACGAATAAAAAAACCCAAGAATTATGCCGAGTACTCATTTCGCCGCTCAGTGATCCGTCGGTCGTAATTAGTCGTCAACCTCTGGATACAGAGATTGAGGGATCCGAAGGTCAGAGAAAAATCGGCGAGGATGTCCAACGAACGTTCTTTTTTTTCACGAACTGAAACGGATCCGGGTATTTCTTATAGCAGCATTTTATCAAAGGGTCGGAGGGTATAAAAAGCTCGTGTTTTTGCTCGTCCCTCACACCAGGCGTCCGGTGTCTCTTTATTCATACTATCTTTGCATCTGTAAAGAGAACCGCGTTAATCAATCTTCAAAGGAATACGCAACTCAAATTTCTACGTGTAGAGAGACTAAACCAACCCGTTTTTGGATCCTGATGAGTAGGGGCAGAATTATCCTAAACCAACAAATGTTTTATACTTCATTTTTGTCAAGAAACAAAGTTAGAAATACAGTTTTGATTTCTGTCAACTGTTTTTCCCAGGTACTACTTTTCCTTACCTGAACTTTATTAGTATTAGAATTATAAATTGACTGTAAAACGTTGAATGATATTTTTCTAATGTAAGAATGACGTAGATTTCTTTTCCAAAATGACATAATGACCTTTGTCATCTTTGCAATCTTAGGCAGTTGCAGCAGTTGAGCAAGCCTTCAAGACACAAAGCATGGTATCACTTTCAGATCGATGAGCGTCGCAGTACACAGGTTTTCTCCCGTGGTACAATACGCCCCCTCTGGAAAAGGCAATCACCTCGGCAATCACCTTCTTTAAATATTCAAGCCTGTGTACTTTCAATTTTCATCGACGTATTCGTAAATGAATATATAATGCAGAATCTCTCTCTCGCTTTTTCTCTCGTTTCGCTAGAAAACTCTTTTCGGCCCACGTCTAGAAAATTCACTCCGCTCCATAGTGTAACAAATTTTTCATCGAAACATGTAATATTATAACTCTATTTTCACTCGATCAATATTTCAAATAGAATCTCAACCCGCTCAGAAAAGTGTAAAGGAAAGCTTTCGTATACCGTTCGCACCGATAATTTTTAAGATAAAAAGTGTGTACGTTAATAAAGTAGAGAGAAATCCAATGTGCTGAGCAGAAGAACGAAAACGGAATGAAGTGAATAAAATAATCTGCGCGGAAATGGGAGGAATTTTTTTTATCCGTTTCGCAAGAGAGGCTTTTCGCATTGTTGAAAAAATAATATCTTTAATCTCATGAAATATCCGAGGAATTTGATATTACATAGAATTTGAAAAGATACGTAAATCCGCGTTTCGGGGAATTTATACTTCCGACACTTATATAATGTGCTGTGGACGGAAAAAAAAAGTTTCGCTCAGGGCGAAATAGGACGAAAAAGGAGCGGGGTGTGCATCAGCAGTTGGCTAGATAATGGCGACGTACCCCTGAACTGTGACCCTGCAAAAGCCCGGAAGCGGTGGTCCCCACTTTATAAGAATTCGTCGTATTTTATGCGGTTGCACTCTGAAACTTTGGCGGTTTATTGCATCTCACCACGTCCCAGTTTGGCCCTCGGCCGACGATGGACGGTCCTCTCCCTCATTCGGTATCCGAAACCCCCAGACCCCAAAACCTCGGGGATGTACCACCGGCCTAACCTCTGGTGCTGAAACGGCGGGCACACCACTCGCCCGGTACTTATGAAACTTTTCAAGGATAGGGAACATTTGGTAATTGCGAAAGTTTCTACCTTAAATTCACAATTTTCTAGAGTACAAATTCCATCCCGCTCTTCCATAATAACCTTAACCTTAAATTGCTCAGATTCTGATCAAGATTTTATAACATCACGACCCTCGCGCGGTATCGTTCGGTCTTAAAAATAAAAAATTCATCCCCAATTTAACACGGTACTTAAAATCCATTCAAATTTTACCAGGTGTGCCTCCAGTTAGCAAGCACCCCCATATAGGTATTTTCGATGATTGCAAATGAAGGATCAGTTTTCAATTTCCGGAAAAAAAAAATCAGAATAGTTGCTTTTTTTGGAAGATTATGAATCTGGTAACGAAAAAAACCTACTAAACAATGCGCTTACTAAAAATCGAGCAAATCGGACTAATTCTTCTTTATTTATTGAAGGACTTTGAATCGAAAAATTGATATGTAGGCTATTTTTTTTATTTTGAGACTCTTTTCCAGTCAATTTCAAATAAGTTATCGAAGTCACTCACGAGTTAGTGATACATTTTTTTTATATTCAATATTCGATTGTCGCCTTTGATATATTATTTAAAAAACACTGATTCAAGTGTATGAACCTCATTCGATTATTACGACTATAATTCTTTGCCATATTTGACTGACAAGTAGTTGCAAAAGTCAACGATAAATCTGGATCGAGTTACTCTTTAAAAAAACCTGCTAATATACTTGAATAACATATTGAATTTATATATGAATATTTGATGTACTAAAAGCGGCCATTAATAATATAAATTATATAAAGTCATACGTATTGTTTACACATACATTTCCATGCGGAAAAGAGTACAATAATTATTGAAATCGAAGAACTTATAATCGGACTTTGGCCACTTCGAAATAAAAAAAAAAGAAGGAAAACAGAAATGTTATCGCTACATAAAAAAAGTACGATCACAGCTGACGTTATACGATGTAGGTACACGACAGTCGTTACTCATGCAGGTCATATTGCAGTCATCGATTCCTTGAATGATCGACGGGTTGTTAACTACCAGTCTAAGGGCTGCAATAACCCATCCTCTTGAAATCTCGAAACGATCCAGGTAACATCGGTTCGACATCTATGTCTGCATGATAGCTGGGAAAGTACCCACTCGTAGCCCATAGAAGCTGCAAGCTCGCGAAGGGAATCTATTACACAGATAAGTCGTCTATGCCGGCTCCCGGTATGCACGCGGTGCTGTAAGTTCGCAAACTGGGGCATCAGATACAACCCCGTGGGGAGACGGGGGTGGGACTTAGACCCGGATGGGTGATGGGTACGGGATATCGAAATTCAATTTCATATTCAACCGTATCGATTGTATAATTCCGTTATTATAAAACGGCGATGCGAGATCCGTGAGCGAAACGACGGGCTTGCCAATTGTATCGACGTTTTCTTTCATCGGGAGAGACTTAAAATATCGATTTTTGTTAACTGTAAACGACGCTGATGTTACACAGCGGTACTTAACCTCGTTGCACTGGTCTGGCATCTTTTCCATCAGCTATAGAAAGTGTATTATCCGATGGTAACTTGAGATTAATTACCAAGGAAGTAAAGGTTTTGCTGGATAGAGCAGGGATTTTGCTTTTGCTTTTTTTCTCTGTCATTCTTGAGTGAAGTATTGAAAAAGGATCCAAAGCAGAACACATCCTGGGTTGAGATTTTGCCGAGTTTTCTTGCCAAATGATGGGATAGTGTGGGTAACAAGTTTCCAGAGTTAAGGGTTGGCCCACAATGGATACGGGGTTAGGCATATACCATTAAGGCTTTTTCAATGAGTTGGCAACAACAAAACTCGACACAGCTTTCCTCTTAACAACGCAAAGTGCGAGAAAGACGATACATCCGGTCCACCATTAATCTTTGTCCGTCCTGGACACGCACTAGCATCGTTCAACCTCAGGTTATTCGAAACGCAAGAGAAAAACCGATTCCGGTTGGGGAGATATTTTCAACGTGGTTTTGATTTGGTTATTCACCATTTTTCTTTCATCGGGTTATTAATCAGTGTTACAAGAAAAATCTATTTTTCTCGCAACGACGAAAAAACGAAATTCATCTTCTGGTCAATATCATTCAATTTTAAACGAAGGGACGAATCTGAAAATCTGAGGACGGACAGAGGTGCGACGGAATCCATTATTCTGTCTTGTGGGGTGATTAATTTTTGAAACCAAATCACAGGAAGTCGTCCGTGACGATTCTAGCACATTAATTCTCGTCGCGACTGCATATCGCATGGACATAATCAAACTAGTTGTAGAAATTGAATTTTTAATCTTCGTTAAACCCACGTCCTATGGATATTTGAAAATGTTCATGGTCTGCGAGAAAAAAGTATACTGCTGATTGCGTAAAGTAAATGCAAACAGACGTTAGCGCCGGATGTGCGGGTACGGAGAAAACTGCGCGGACGCGTCCTGTTCGCATACATTAATTTAGCTGACAGTGAAATTAAAATTTTCTTTTTTTCACGTGCGGAAGCGAAAATAGTGCTACATCCGTTCGCTATGGCTAATCGTTTCACACTTTTTTGTCTGATGGGAACATTTACACCTGCTGAAAATTTTTATCGCGTTTTCCGGTGACATCATTGATGGAAAACAACTAATTTTCGTTTCATCTCGTTTTCACGTGGACAAAAATGACTGTTTCTTGAAAAATGAGTAGCATTGGTTCTCGTGTCGAGAATGTGTTCGTTTTTCACAAAAAAACATCTCACAATTTTTTACAAGGTGATGAAGCCTCCGATGATCTGTTATCGTATCTACCTAATGGTTAATTTATAAAACACACTTCATTACGAGGATGTCATGTCAAACAAAGCCGAACCACCCTCAGTCTAGATGTTAATTTGCTCTTACATGCTCCGAGGACATTATATTCTGAGAATCGTATAACATGCACGGACATAATTCATACAAAGTACGATCTTCCGCAGCAACGTGCCACCCAAGGCGCCCAAGTCAACCAAGTCTGTGTAACTAATAGGGGTTGTCTCAGGGAGCAGGGGGGGGGGGGGGAAGGCCAACGCAGAACAGACGTAATTTGAATAATAAGGAACTGGAGCTACTAATGGATGAGGCACTTACGGGTATTATATCACGTCAAACGTCACCTCCGATATAATGACAACTAAATTCTGACGTGACCCCAGTGCGAGAGGCTGTTCACTCCATTTTGGGTGTACAGGTGACTTTCGACTTCCAAAGACTTTCAGGGACTTACAGGGACTTCCGGGACGAGTGTGCGTAGAACTTCCCAAGTGAATAGTACCTCGCCCCATGAGTGACTTGTCATTCATTTTTTTTTTTCAATTACCAATAAACGCTCGACGAGTCCGATCCAAGTTTGACGTCTTCTCTCCGCATCCGAGTACTTCGTCGTAATAAAAGACGTGACAGCTGCATGCCGTAACCGAGTCTATGCGGGGGTTGAAAACTACGTAAAAGGTGAAATGATCTCGAGTTCAGGGAGTCGCACGTGTCACATAAGAGTCATAAACGCCGTTTTATAACGCCCGTGACGTCATAGTTCGTACGTTCCGTTCGTTCTTCGGTACGGACCGCAATGAGTCAATTCCTCGAATTCCTACCCGCACCGGAGGTGCTTCTTTCTCGATTATATTCCCCTCAGTGGTTCCCGACGCACTCGACCGGTTGAATTCGAATTTCCTCGGATTCAAATGGTCCAGGATATTCCCAGAGGATGACCCGCGTCTCCTGCGCAATGTGTTGTAGGTGTCAGGAAAAGTCGTTCGAGTAATCAACTGTCGGGGTCACGATGCGATTCGCTCCGCGGGGGGTCCTAGGGGTTACTTCCGAAAGATTGTGAAACTTGAAAATGACGCGGAGTAAACGCGCGATATGAATGCCTCACGGCGAGTGTAACGTCTACTCGAATAGCATCGGGAACGCGACTGATGGTGAAATCGTAAAAATGCTCGTTCCGGAGTGAGCCTGTGACTGACGCGAAGGGTGGAAGTAGGCTCGCTTTGAAATATATTGCCTCGACTGGACGTGTCCTACGAAAGGTAATGTTTGTCCAGACAGCGGAACAATTTATTTCCGTTTGTCCGATCCAGATGCCCCGCGAGGCTTAATTGATAACGATACCGGTGTGTTACACTATACTGGGTTCCACGTGGGATTGATGTATTCGGTACCGCCCCCGAAGAAACCGAATTTCGAGGTCCAAAAATTGTTTAAACTCTGATATCGGGGTTTCGAATAAGCGAAGAAATCGGCATCAAAACGAGGGATGAATTGATCGCGTGGGAATTCTGCTGGGTGAGTGCCAACGGAGCGGCGTCAGCGTTGGAAACGTTAATTACTCTACCCGCCGTAATTGTGTATCAACCTAGTGTTGGGTTTGTGTCTGTTTACACTCCGTGTAAACACACAAACACAGATACCGAATGGTAGAGTTTTCCACATGCTCTGAACTTACACTTTACGTCTGTTCGTACATTGCAGAATTTCCGCATCCTAGAATATAGCTTATTGCAAGTGTGGCTTCTAATCGACCCTCGGTCTGTCTGAGGGCGATGCATCGCCCTGCAACGAGGGAATAAATAGATAAAAAGATAACGAATTGCATCATCGTCGAACATCAGCTTTTCCATTACGCTGGGAGACTAAGATACGTGCCCATAATTGCTTCAGTCGAGCAATTTCCCCACCGATTTAACGATACCGTATAGCATCGCACCTGCGAATGACGACTCCTTTCACTTGCAGCAAGTACCGCAACTTTCTGCCGCAGTGTCAATGGCAAACACCGACCCCACAGGCCGTGAATGTTATCGCTCCGACTGTTACCCTTCCTTTCAGCCTTGCACTTACCATGCCATCAGATGTCGCGATGTCGTATGTGTCGCTTGGTGGTTTAAAAACTGGTTCAAATGTCGGGATTCATCAGTGCTGGTATTAAACTCGGGTGTCACTTCAGCTGGGATGCAACTTCCGATCTGTAATTAGAATAATGTTTGTCAAACCTCGTAGAACGCGTCTTCAATCAACTACCGGCACGGTTTGTACCCCTGTTTGTGTTAACAGTCAACGAGTTTGCACTTAGTGCGGTTTCGACAGAGTGCATTAGAGAATTGAAACGTTTCAACGAACGTGTTGAGGCAGCTATTGATATTATTCATGCTCTCTGCGGCGGTTCGCGTTGGGGTTTCTCTCCGATGAAAAAGGGAAACTTCACCGGGATGTACTATAGCACAGACCCAACGAGCTAATGTTGAGAAAGAGATGATAAGGTAACAGCAAAAGAATCGGCAAAAGTTGCGTGACAGACTGGAAAATGCGAGTATTCCACAACCAGGGCTGCTCCACCAACGAATTCAAAACACGTAATGAATTTTTTAACCGCACCCTGCGTCCCGCAGCCGCATCATGCACCAGGAAAACGAGCGGTGGACCAACAATTCCCAACTGGAAAGCAATTCTCGTACTCTTTTTTACTATTGTGTGGTCGACGTGCGATGTACGTGCGAAAAGTACTAATCATCGTGATGAACCGACTGACATCTTTTCTGACTCGGACTCGAAGCTATTGCCTACTAGACGTAACAAGGACGGCTTCTTATCATTCAAATCATATTTTACGAAACTCCTGCTTCGAAAATTTCAGTTAGGGGAATGACGCTAGGGAAAAGAAACGGGTTGCGGTTTTCTCTCAAGTGCAGCCAGATAACTGTCTGCAAAAAGTTTTTCTCCCAAAGTCGTTGTGCTCTGTCCGTATTGGTGGGTGGTTCAGCTGAACGCGCGCGTGCCAACGGACTAAAAGTTCGAGCACGTACTAGATACCAGATATATCCAAGATGCCAAGAATCCGCCAGCCCGTGTTGTGCTCTACAGCGATTTATTCGAAGCGCCGAACCGTATAGCGCAAGGCCAACTATAAACCCTGGCGAACACACCGTATGTTGTACATCCAAGGGTGCAACAAGAAAACAAAAATAATGATTGAAAAAAAAATCGCACAATAATTTCCCACGATCGTTTCTAGTCGTAAATGAATTTCTCCACAAGCGTGATCGTTTTTCTTCACTCTTTTCATACCCCCACGCGCAAGTGCTTTCGCTATATTCAACCCGGCCATTTTCCACCTTCGCTGTACTTATCGCGATGTGAATAGTTCCCCCAGAGTAAACTATCAACAATTCTCAACTAGGTTCTCCGCAGAGTCTCCAGAGCCCCGACTAGTTTGCGGAATTGCCCTACGTGCGAATGGCTTCGTACATCACATTCACAGACATTTTTTTCGAATTTCTCTCATTCGCGGAACAAACGCCGCTTTCGTCCACTTAAGTCGTTCCTGGACTGGCTCTTCGTGCACGGCACGACCCCTAAACGTTTCACAAAACACCCTTGAATAAGCAGAATCGGATATCACAGGGCAGCGATCGATCCCTCTTTCAAAAGGCAGGAAAAATTACCTCTACAAGGACGCAGGACGTTTTAATCAACCAGCGAGACTTCGGTAAAATTATGGGCAAAAATAGGTTTTAAAGTTCTGACGATATCAAAAAGAGGTGTATGAAAAAATCCTTTCAGCAGTTTTTGAATAATGCTGAGACAAAATTTCAACCTCCTGCGATAAAAGTGGAAGCGCAAGGAATTTTCGACGACCGCTAATAGCGATTTTCCGAATTTCACCGAAGTCTCCCATATTAAGTCGAATATTGTTGAGTCAAATTTTCCTTGGGGTGTAACTTGAACCGTCTTCCTCGACGCGATACCCGCCCGCATTAGCGTCTGCCTTTCATAAAAGTTGAAACAAATTTCTGAACAAACCTTTAACTCTCTCGTCCGGGCATTAGAAGTGATTAATGCGCGTCTCGTCAGCCTTCACCGGCACGATAACACCGTGAATGAAGCAGGTCATTTTCAGTGTTCCTTTTCTCCCGAATATTTTTCTATTTTTCAAGCTCAAAAAACCGCGATTCTAATTATCGGAGAATCTCAGATCGGGAGACGATTCGAACCGACTAATTTAAAGATGAATTCAGATTCGTTGATCGAGAGATCCACTCGACCGCTAATCGCGGTATAAGCCAACCTCGCGCCTTCACGATCCAGACTCCGATGAACCTGGATTCTGGATTCTGGATGCTGGATTGGAGATGGGATCTCGGTACCAGTTGCCTCACGTCGCTCTGACGCAGTCTTGTTCGCCCGGCTCAACGTGGTTCGAGAGTATGAGCGCGGCACGGAGCCAGCGGGCAGTCGTTAAGCCGGGCTTATGCAAATGGACGGATCAATAGAGATTAATTACTCATTCAGTTCGTAGTTAGGCCTACCACCCTACAGCTTAACATCTTGAAGCCAAGGGGCTACAAGGCTGGCTTATAGCTATACGTACACCGAATACTGACGATTCGTCAATGAAGGAGAAACAAAAAACGAGAAAAATAAACTGTCATTTTGGACTCTTGGGCAGTAAATTCACCCTCTTTTTAACTTCCCGTTATTCTACGTTCTCAGAGGAAAGAGGCAGTGAGCTCTGATCCGGTTCAGTGCTTTTTGAGAACGGATCAACAGATGTGAATGAAATTTGATACCATTTAGTTTTTTTGTGTCGCTGATCACGAATCTGAGGTCAGATTTGCGAAATTCAAAATGGCGAATCCAATTTTCTGGAAAAAGTCTGAAAACATTCAAAATATTATGAAAATTGGTACTCGAAGGTTTTTCGAACCGCTGATGAAGAATCTGAAGTCAGATTTCCAAAATTCAAAACAGCTGAAAACAAATAAATAACGGGGAGTTTAAAGGCTGGCTCATAGTCAGCCCAAACCCGCTTTTTTTCCACTCGCTTCATCGTCACACCCTCTGTAATAACAGTCCATTTTCGTTTCTTTATTTCGTTCGGTTCCTGGTCATACGATATCGGATTGTATAACGATGCGCGGTGGAACGCGTGAATTAAACTAGCCACACGTTTCATCCCCGCAGTATCGGAGTTTGTCTTTTACTCTGTAAAAAAAAGTGTCTCTTCTTTTTTTTTCATCGCTGTATCGAATGGCGAACGAACGTCCTCGTAAATATTTAAACACAAGTTTCGTACCAGCTCTAAGTGGGATTAACCACGTTGCCATTGGCTACACGAAAATGGTTGTGAAAAATGTATATCTGAAAATCTTTCATAATCCACGGATTACCGGACGCGGTAAAATCCCAGGTTATCATCCCCAGGATTCACACCCTAGACGCGAGAATACTGCGTTTGTTTTGCTTCGATTTCTCTTCGCTCCACAGAATTCAACGTTCATTTTATTTTTGTTTCATTTCTGTCGTTTCGATCCTTTCAACGAGGCCTAAAAATTCTATGTACAGACGTATCTGGTCATTCTTAGCAATTAATTTTTCCCCCAACAATCGGGGTCAGCCTGAGAGGCTTGGCCCGATAAATTAGTTGAACAGTGTCGGGGGTCGTATAAGACCTCGGTTGGCATGTCTCGCCGCAATCTTTACACAGGAAACACAGCGGGTCGCGGGCCACAAGCTTTTAGAATTGCAAAGGATTAATTCGCGACGAGATATACGGTCACGTTCCCTTATCTATGGTGTGAAGTTACGATCCAACGGCGATAGAATACCCCCGCAAGTGCCGTGTAATTATATTATATTTCAAATATCCGAGAAACGAAATATATACACAAAAGTGAGAAAACAAAAAAACTTTTGTGCGGAAGAGCTTTTTGAGCGAAAAAAAAAGAGACGAACTCAACCTCACGGAATCATAGTTCGAATTTCTTGCGTGAGAGCTGGTACAGGAATCGAGACGATGCTGTAGGTTAGGGCGTGGCATTACGTCTCGCGGTAGAACAAACGGAATACATTATGAGAAATGGGCTTCCATCAACCCCCGGTTATTCAGGTCTCTATAGTTGTCTTGTTTGCTCTCGCATTAGCCAACGTTCATCCCCCCGGCATTCGTCTATTGGTAAAACCGCTCCTCAATTTGTAACAAAAATTCATTTAACGCAGTCAGCAAACTAAACTGTCATATTTTTTCACTTCAACCTCGCCTAATTGAACTCTAAAGCGATGGCATCTTTAAACAAAGATGGTAACAAAAAATGAAACAAACTACATTTTTTCACGGGTCGTCAGACGGGCAAACTAAACCGCTGGCGTATTGCGGGTTAGTCGCACGATTCCAGGACTACGGGGGCGTAGGGGGTGGGGGGGTATTTTAGGTGCGTACAAGACAGGTAATTACAGACGCGTGATTTATCGCCCTGCCCCAACGCTGCTGACCCAATCGAACACGATCTGAAACTACCCCTACCCCCATCTCGATCGCTTTTCACCCCTTTTCTCAAATCCGGATCCTTAGACAAGTTTCGAGCGGTCATTTGATACCGAAATCGTCGTTGGGGTCCGAATTTAATTCACACAACGTTTCATAAACCTCAACTCAACAAAAATGGGGAAGTCATTGAGACACTGTCATAACCGAGGGGCTAGTCACTCAAATTTTTAGTGCACGAGTCGTTTCGTGATTCTGTGATTTCATAAGCTGATTCTCCATGCGAATTTGTCAACTATTTTGGATGATTTCTGCTGATTTTTGATGCCTTGGTGATTTCCAAATCATTTCCTACGATTTCAACTGATTTCAAACGAAGGTGTATGGTTGATTACGCTTCAAGTCTCTGAATTCCGTTTCTGTTGCAATTTGAGATTCAGTTGACCTAGATACCCAATGATTTTTCAGAGTTTTGATTCTGTAAAACCGAAATGAAAAATTATAAATAAAACGTGCTCTGGACAGGTAGCGATAAAAAAAAACTGCTTCAGCCTTCGCGAGGTATATTCATTGAAGCTCATGACACGACTATAACGGCTGAATAAATTCCACGGACTCGGGTATACAAAGTCCTATACATACACGATAACCTCCGTTTAATCAAATTTCAATACGTCTAGGCTTATTTCGTTTTACACCGTGTCACGATCATTTCGTAACACTAGCAGCTTGATAGTTGGTGGCGTTAATGCGATCAGGGTCCTGCGTTCGCGAATTATTAATTATTTGATCCCGTGGTTACTAGACTAGTGGTTATCAAAATATGTATGCACGTTGTATGGAATAGTAACAACAGGATACGAGTGTGGAGCAACTCGACCGTGTGAACATTAAGCTGCGTATATATTTCGGTCGTTCCGAAATCCCCCCTAACAAATACCAAAAAAAACTCTTCATACCTCGAAACGAACCCAATATATTTTCAAAAAAAAAGAAGAATATCAACCCATCGACAGTCGAGTTTTGACGTAATTAAAAGCAAAAATGAATTCCAATTACAGAGGGTGCGCTGGTCGAGTACGAGTACGTAACGCCACAGAGTCAGGGGGCGCTTTTGTATTCGGGTGGCGAACCAGCCCGTGGAACTGTTTAATTAAGGTTACCCTACGGGCTAAGAGATGACGGTGGATGAGAGAGTAGGGACTTGATGAAGACGATTGGGGGGGAGGACTCACTGAAATTAAAGTTTACCACCGAGGACTTCTCTGCGGCCATCCTGGACCTCATACCCTGTTAGACTCCTCGCTCGTGCCATTAAATAGTTTGCATTGGGGTGCCCCGCAATTCAACCCTAGATGACTTTTTTTCCAGGCCCTCGATCATCAAGGATCTAGAAAAGGCCTCAGAAGAAGTCAGTCCTTCGTTCCTTTCCCTCGGAGGGTATGCGACTCGCAGCTTTGTGCGCACGCCCTTGCTCGAGGGCGATATTAACAGGGACCTAGGTAGCAATTGTATCGCATCCCCCATTAGGGCGAGTCTTGCTGTCGTAATCAAGCAAACGAGCACGAACGTGAGCGTTCGCCTTAGTCTACAACAACGGTTTTGACCCTCTTCAACGGTTGGTCATCTGAATAAAGCATGAGCGTCTTCTGTCACACAGTTTCCGACGTTTTACCCGCTCTACCTTTTACCTTTTGTTTCTGACGTCGTCCACCTTGCCCCCCGCCCCCTTTATTACGTTGGCGGGAAAACTTGTGAATGGACAGTAATTTAAATTGCTTCTTCTTTTTTGCTCCATCGAACGATTTTTTTTCTTCAACTGTTGAGATTCAACTGTATTCTACTCAGAAATCGTGTTGGTTTTGGGGAATGGTGAAAATAAATGAACGTTTTCTTTTGAGAAAGTAATTATGCAGGCGTATTCGTCAGTATGGGTAAACATCTCGTGCATTTACACCGCACGGTTTCTCATTTGGTGTCCATGGTCTCCACTGTGCAACCCAGGTTCATATTACTTCAAAGTCAAACATAATATCCGGGTACAGTGCTCAAGCCAAACTGTATTTCATACCATTCGTAACCCCAAAGCTGACACGTGCTTTGTAATTACACAGAAAATTCTTGGGCTGACGGTATAACGATCGTATATGGCTTTCCCATATATCCCATCCCATAGATCAATCCCAATAATATCGGTTGCAGTATACGACCGACTTTCTGTCTGACCATTTTTCCCCCCCTAGATATCAGGATTAATCGATTGGGATATTCCTGCTAGTCCAGAATCTAGTTTATCTACGTCACGTGTCGAACGTGATAATTGGCGAGAGCCTGTCAGACGGAAGATAATTTCATGCGACGAGTTGGAAGCGACCGCATTAGTCTCTCTGCGTGTAATCGGGGCTTTGCGCAAAGTTGTTGCGTAAGACGGAAACTGTTACAACAAACACACTATATCCTTCTTCACCTCGACTAAGTTTACACTTAAACTTGTAGAGCCTGGCGTGGTTGATAGTTTTCAGCTTCTAATAGCCTCCGGTGTGGATGTGACGCGCGGGGACAGATAATCGATCACCGATCAACTTCTTTCTTTAGCAAGAAAAAGTTTATCGACAAACAAAACGAGTAAAAAAGAATACCAAAATTCCTCTTGACTGCTTAATTCGACGAGTTGTTTTTATTCTCTCTCTCTCGCTCCTAAGAATTGCGTGTAGGTTGAGTTTTATCTGGCTTGCCATCAGAAATCCATAAAACATTAATTACTCAACTCCAGGTCGATCCATCTTGTATTAGTAAAGTTTGAGAAAATGCTTCTCATACCCCGTACTACATTCATAAATAATACAGAGCATGGAACTTTTCAAATTATGACGTCGTGTTCTTGAAACTAATGCGTGGTTTATGAAGACGCACGACTCCTGTTGCTGATATCGAAATAAGCGAAGAGAGAGAGAGAGAGAAAAAAAAGGAGAGTGCGAGGTACGTGAAAACGAAACTTTTTTACTCCCCGATTTCGTTTCTTATGGCAAAACAATATATTTTACTTCTTTCCTTTTTTTATCCAATTTTCTAGAACCGTCATCGATATCCTCAAGTACCTATCAATAAATATTCGCTACAGAACGAAACAAGTTTTCTTCCAGCTGGGTGGATGAAAAAAAAAATTATATAAATAAATAAACTCTTGACTGCGTCGAATGATGAATGTTTAACCATCCGCTCTTTTTGATCCACTGCTGGACTACCCCCGCGACAATATTCCCTAGGTACGATTGCTAATGTACGCCGATACAGGTGCAGAGTGCTTTAGGGATACAGCCACCACCTCTCCTCTCGTCAATAATTAACGCTAATTGGCCTACATTATCCACAAATGAATTATCAAATCCTCTTCCAGTTCAGAAAATTATTCTGGCCAAAAATCGACACCAAAAAGTACGAGTTTCAGACCACGAGATTATTCAGAGTGAAATGTCACGCTGCTCCTAGTCACATGGTCTTCGATCTCAAATTGCGATTGACTATTCTTACGGAGGGGATGAAAGGCATGAACACTTCGCTCTAATCAAGTCACTGAACGGTGCTCAATGTATTTCACACGGTTTTTTTACCTGCAGCATTCAAGTCATCAACATCCAAATGCTCGACAGACAATATTTACTGGTAATTGTTACAGGTGCATTGTGCAATCTCATATGCATAAATTGACATGTACAGAGAGTCTGAAAAGACTCCCATGAAAAGGTAACGAAGTTTTGGGGTTTCTTTACACCGAGGAATCTCTCAATTTGCGAGAGCATTTGCACCGGTGTTATTAGAGATAACTTTCCACCCTCTGAGAATTATTATCTCCTGTAAGGAGAGAAGGGGGTGCTCGAGTTGCCAAGAGGTGCTCGCGGTGTGGGAAAAGACGACAAGAGGAATAACGAAAGAGAGATGGAGGAAGGAAGAAAGCCTCCGGGCGTTCTACCAGCCTCTTTGTATCAAGTTACACAGTAACACAGACGTATGAATAAGTTGATCGCATTGCGTACCTCCTACGCATATCCAGCCTTACTACCCGCCCTACAGTTAAGGAAGTCCTCCCTTTGAAGAGTCTGGAGGGAAGTACGAACCTCCTTCGACAAAACTGCCGCCACCCAACCCATATCAGCCTCCGGGGGGTGAGGGATTGGGGATGGAAGACGGAGATGTTATGTCAACGACCCGACCAACGAGCTGGATATCTAGTCACTACTTTGCTGATAACTTGGTCCAAAAATTTTGGCTTTCAATTTCCCTGATTCGTTGAATCACGCTGTACTGGTCCCCTTAAGGTTTTCTGGTTTTTGGGACGTTGGGGGACATGTGTGACTCCTTTGAGTCAACCAATTTCTAGGTTTTGTATAATTACAGGGTGTTTCGAGCTCGGAAGAAACGTTTCTGTTATCCCCGTTCCTTCTTTGCAAAACTCATGTGTACATGAGGTACTGAATTTTGTAGTGGGCCTCGCCTCGCCGGTCTGTCTCATCAACGAACAATGCTTGAAATGAAATATTAACGTTGCCCAAACATATAATATTCATAGCTCCCGGCAGACGTTTCTCAGTGAGTAGGTATTCGCCAGAGATACATATATATTGCACAATTGTGAGTGGTATAAGCTGGTAGCTGGGATGGTTTGCTACAGCCACAGGGCTGATTCAAGGCGGACGTAAAATGCCCCAAATTTCTATTTCATACTTGAGCAATTCGCATTCTCCCTAACCTGATACGAACAACTTCTCTCTAATCTCTGTCAAGTTCATAAAAAATTTCGCTAATTGTGTCAGTATTTTTACTCCCTTCCAACAAAATATCGCCGACCTGGAACATCGTCGCTGACGTTCATTATTTTATTAGTTCATACGGGGTCCGTGTTATACGGTAGGCTGTGAGCACATAACCGCATTAAAACTTGCGAATGATGCTCGTCCAGGCACTGCATCATGCAGGATTTACCGTCCCTCGTTCTCTGCGAGTTGGTAAAATATACATGAGAGCTTTGGTCACAACGGTTATGGTAGATTAAATGTCGCAATTATTAAAATTGCTCAACTAATTTAGAAACTAGACGTCCATGTACTTTGGGGAGGGTAAACTGGAAACTGCAAGCGACTCATTTCAAGAGAACAAGAATCATCCACGTACGAAACTTTACTCGGTAAATTAGAACTTTGAGTACGTTACACGACACTATCCAAACCCATTGATGCTCGCGACTAGAATAAGAAGAAGAAGAAGAAGAAGAAAGGCTGGGGAAAAAAATACCCCAAGAGTTAAACGTAGCGTGAAAAATATATAGTTATCACGGATGGTCAGGCGGAGGTGAAAGAAATGTGGGAAAAGATCGCGAAAAGAAAAACGTGACTCGTTATAGTACGGAAAATGAAAATCTACGCGGCAATAACTTCTTCATCCCGGACGTTAAAATGGTAGCGAAATTCACGGCCGCTACTACTTCCGCTAAATATTGTGAATCAGAATTCGACATGCCCCAGGTTTCGATTGCGGAACTTCTTGTTGATAAATAAATCCGTACGAGATACCGTAGCGATGTTTTTGCCGTTCACAATGCATTCCGGCGAAACGAACGGATCAACTTCTCTAATCAATTCTACCGGGAAAAGTCAGAGACGGAACGAAAGGGGTTCACCAGAGGCTCGGGTGTCCAGTTAGACTCACCTTCCACGAGCTGAAGATGGTCGTTAGTTTCGTCTCCCTGCTGACTTACGACTTACGACTCCACGACTCATGGCTTTCGAGTTGGGAGGCCGCGACGACTGACCCTTACCCACATCGACCACTCATCATGCGGTCAGTCCAGAGTTTCCGGATATTTTCGACGATTCCGGAAGGTTGATTTTTCACTTTATATTCCATCGGAATGAGTTTTTTTTTTCGTTTTTCAGGTTGTCAAATTGCCTTTGAATTCGCGTTTTATGATCATCCCCGTTTACGGGTGTGTACTCGAATTTTTATTCGTTTTCACGTACGTTACCCATCATAATATTCATGCCTCGGTTATGAATTTTTAAGCTAATCCGCGTGGGATATACCGAGGGTTCTTTTCTCTTGTGTTAAATTCGTTGCGGATATGCATTTGCCGAGGGATTGTAAAATAGTCCATTGAATGGGGCAGATGAAACGGCGCGAAGCCACAGACAGACGTCCGATTTTTGTGCTTTTATTTCACGAATGATAGAAAGAATAAATTTGAAAATGAAGCTATTCCGAAGCGTTTGATGCTGCATAGAAGATGATTAGCCGTCAAACCGCCACTGCGGCGTGAATGGATCAATGAAACTGTGCGAAAGCCCCGGAGGCGTTGTAAGTATGTATATATGGAGGCAAATTTGCTCCG
Organism: Euura saliciscinereae; assembly: GCA_018420115.1. Lineage (NCBI taxonomy): Eukaryota > Metazoa > Arthropoda > Insecta > Hymenoptera > Tenthredinidae > Euura > Euura saliciscinereae. The sequence goes on along the minus strand of JAFFZH010015856.1, from coordinate 114,808 downwards.
CTACCATGGAGAATACGGTTCCGTAATTTATGGCGATATCGATAACTTCAGAAACCCTGTAGACATTGGCTACCAGAATTTAACCCATGACTGGGAACGAATATGGAAGAAAAACCCCGAAGGTTGACAACCGACCGAATTCGCGGGATAAAGACACCGGGAAAATTTGATTTATATGTTAATCGTCGGACAGCTGTCGTTTCGGGGTCCGCAACCAAGTGCGCGGACCGTCTGGCACGAAGCCCTTATTTCATTTGTTTCAGTTTCTTATTTCTATTCTATTTCACAGTGACCTACTACTTGGAAGGATAACTCTGACTTTCCCTAACTCGCGACATATCGCGAATGGTTTCGTTACTTCCGGAAGCTATATTTTCCAGATTGACCCAGATGTTTTGCCTATGCACCTTCGGAGGACCTGGGGACGATACGAACTTGGACTTCTTCTTTGACTTCGCGGATCTCTTTCTTGTATTTTTACATATTTTTGACTTCCCGTTTTTATGTTTTCAGAAGGTGAAGAAGTAGTTTTTGAAAGAAAAACCCGAGTTTTCACTCATTTCCAATTTTTTAGGTCCACAGAATCTCGAGACAATTTCGAAAAATGAATCAAAATTGATGATATCTTGCGAACAGGTAAACGGATTCTCAAGTCATATTCGCAAAATAGAAACTAGATTTAAAATATTTCAATCTTCAATAAAATTGGTAGATACCGAATTTTTTTTTCGAGTTGCTAATAAAAAAAACCCGAACTCAGGTTTCTAAACGGCGAATCCAATATCCTGGCCAAAATTTGAAAATATTCGTATTTTTATTGGAAGGTTTTTTGGGTCGCTGATCACGAATTTCTCGTTAGACTTCCTGAATTTCAAATTAAATGATAATATTTTTTGAGCACAAAAAAAACCGGGAATTTCAAAGACTGGCAAATGGGCAGCCTGAATCCGTTTGTTTTTCATACATCTCTCGTGGTTTTAGTTATTTTTTTTTCTTCCTGAATTTTGAACCTTGAATTTGATAATCGAATATTTTCAGTGTTCAGTGTGCCGTGTAAGTTTGATGGTAGGAATAACATCGTTCCATTTAATAATATATCCGCATATTCTCGAATCGCTGATGTTTTATTTATGCGGACGGGAAAAGTCCCGGTTTCAAAAATTGGAAGAGAAACTACGTGGGCACACATACACTTGATACCACTATAAATTTCCAGACTGTATGATACGTATAAAATAGAATCGCCAAGATTTTTACCGTCTTCCATTCACAGTTTGAGAAAACACGCGGTTGCAGTTCAATCACGTTGTTGTACGACCGGCGCATGATTGATGTCTGAGACCGTAGGAACCCGGAAGCTTCAAGCCTGACGATATTCACAAGGTATGTAATTAAAAAATTGACCAATTAAAGTGTCTGTCAAACCACGACAATTAATTATAGTGATTAAACAATGATATTGATGAAATTCCAGCCACGACGACGTCCGAAACTTAGCGTACACTAAACTACCCCCTGAGTTTATCCGCGCCCTCGTCATCGCGGCGATTCGTCCGAGTGGCGTAAAGTTTACCGGGGAACGGGGCCGGCCGATAATGGAATGAAAATCAACCGGAAACGCAAATAAAGTAGCCGGACGGGGTTGGGAAAAACGGCTCATAATTATACCGAAGGGGGTGTCAAAGCTCGCGAAAACATCCGAGCTGACTAATTAAAAAAAAATTGTAAATCGCAGAGAAGAATTACGGTCGCGTTATCTTCAGAGATTTTGTTGCGTAGGTTCGAAAACGGTAATGCGGTTGAAGAGTATAACCCGGTTAGATAAGATAGTGGAGTTTGTATAATATTGTCAAAGTTATTTTATCCGGAAACACACAAGTAGTTTCTTTGTTTATCAATTTTTAATCAGATCGGTGAGATTATCTTGGCGCATCGAGAGAAAATTTATTGAGGTTAAAGACGTGTTTCTCAATACAAAGATACGCGTTTTTTTTTCCTTCTTCTTCTTCATTTATTATAGAAAATTGCGCAAAATCGATCGATCAGTCGCTGATATGCTCTCGGGTACTTGAACCCGCAGACAAGTATGATTTTTTCTAGACATTCAAAATAATCAAAGTAGACCATCCGATTCGTATATAAGCTCGAATTGCAACCATGGTCAACCAGAAGCTAGGAAGATGTCGTCGATCACTCTAATCCTCTGCGCCATCCTCGTCGCCGGTAGTTTTGGTAAGTTGTTAAGTTTCTAACAATCGTCATTAATTATGAAAAAGTATCACTGTATTCGATAACGATAGAAGAATAAGGTTTGTTTTATTTATTTAAATCAATCGTCTGGCGATGATTCCAAAGGGTTATCAGAGTCAAATTGAATCTGATGTTCACCAATCTCTTGCTCGTTAAAAACAATCTTACAGTCGCAACAACCTTCGAAAAGCTGTCTTCATTGGTGATGATTGACTTGGATAACTTATTGAGCTCTCAAAATAATCCCTCAACTGTGTAAAAAAAAGAGACACAAAAAACATCTATTTTCCCTTTGTCATGTTATAACCATTGTAATTTTATCATCCATAAAAGCTCGTTTCTCGATTCAAGCCAACTTCAGACTGTTCGGTCGTAAGGAATTCACCCAACCCATTTTTTCTCATAAATATCTGAAAAATCTTTGAAAATGTATTTCCACCAGGTTCCCCGTTTTCCTCGCGGAAACCGAGGCTACTGGACACGCGGATAGTCGGCGGTGTGCAAGTCCGCATTGAGGATCATCCGTACCAACTGTCTTTCCAGTTATACGGACAGCACACGTGCGGTGCATCGATCATCAGTCCTAAATGGGCCATCACTGCCGCCCACTGTGTTGGGTAGCTATTATTCCGATTAGTATTACCAGTATTATCACCCACAAAGATGGTTCGAGCGTTGGAACTCCAGTCGTAATCATTTCATTATTCATCGAAAATGGGGAGGGTCTCCTAACGACGAATGTCACAGTGTTAAATAATTCAACGCTATATCAATATGCAAAAATGGGTTTTTTCCAATTTGTCTAACTTTCCTTTTTCGTGGTTAGATCGTTACCGATGTACTACAGCCTCAGCGCCGGAAGTTCGAACAAATACGACGGAGCACTTTATTCCGTCAAAAAAATTATTCCTCATCCACAATTCGACTCGCGCATAGTAGACTACGACATGGCTCTGATAGAGGTAGTAATCAGTCCAATTAATCGTCAACGAGCTGACTGTCAACTCTCTAATCTCACTTCTTATCTAGATCTCTGAGGAATTTGAATTCGGCGAGAGCATCAAGCCTCTTCTGCTTCCAAGTTTCGAAGCAGAACCCGGGACTATCGTCAACGTAACCGGCTGGGGTGCCCTCTGGGTATGAAATTCATAGTTGACACAATTTCACGAATACCTATGCAGAAAAATATTAGCGACGAGTCAGAGACCTGATCGGGGATGTAACGCTTTAACTGATGAGGCCTGATCAGGGAATCTGGTTCGGCAAGCCACGCCAGGGCCTCGTTGATATTGGCCTACTTGAAGAAGCCATATTTCACCCATATCAAGGCCCAGTGAGGCTTTGCTGGGATGTTCCTACTTGATGATACCATAGTATACCCTTTCTAAGGCCATTTTAATGTCAGGGCAGCCCTAAGTTGCCTCAGAGGATTCTTTGCAATCACGATAATTGATTAATTTGCTTGTGTCGAAAAATTTCAGCAAGGCGGAAGCACGTCTCGATCACTGCAGAAAGTCGAGGTGCCGATTATCCCCCGTGCGATGTGCAGCGAGGCGTACAGTTTCATGAACGAGATAACACCTAGGATGATTTGCGCCGGTGATTTCGCCGACGGCGGAAAAGACTCGTGTCAAGGAGATTCCGGCGGTCCATTAGTCTCAGATAACGTCCTTTACGGTGTCGTCTCGTGGGGATACGGATGCGCAAGACCAAACTACCCCGGTGTATACACTAACGTTGCAGCACTCCGAGACTGGGTCAAGCAGACAACCGGGATCTAAAAACCATTATTTCACCTAGGATTAAGACAGTACTTGTGATTTTATTAATGTTAATACCATAAAATTCAGACCATTTCGAATAAAAATATACTCTGCGATTACTCAGATCTGTACCTCCTTTCGTATTGGATAGTCACGGAGCTTGGACTGACCGCAAAAACTCAGACAAAGTGACTTTGTCGATTGATAAACACAGAATTACGTTCTGATGTATAAAATCTAGTCAGGTAGCAGCAAATTGCGGTAATTGATCAGGATCAGAAGATCGATCGAGTTATCAGTTCGGTTGACGATACGTCGATATTATTGTATCCCCGGATTAAAATAACGAGCTTATCTCAATTGATATAAGTTATCGTGAATGCTGAAGCTACAATAGTAATGTTGACACTTACTTGGGGCTCCGTCAGCACTCTAAAATGTTCATCTGGGAGGTGCTTCACTCAATTTTGATAGTCTTGGCATTCGGTATGTACACGAAGTTCAGTCTATTCGACTCAATTTGTTGGAACAATAATTTTGAAATTCACCAATACACGCAGGTACCGCTTCCACGAGGTCTGAAAGTGTGAACATAACGGATTACCCGTATCACGTGAGTCTATACCGCTCGGTATTCAGTACCATACATCACGTACTCGATTTTCAATAATGACATTAATCAATTTTCCACCTCATTTGAAGGTATCCGTCGAATACAATGACCAACACAAATGCAGCGGTGTTCTTATCACCGAAAGTTGGATCGTCACGGTCGCTGCTTGCGTCTATAGGTAATAATTACCTATACACAGTCAAATAACAATGATGACAAATCTTCGATCTTCTTTCTGAATAAAGTCTTTTCCCATAAACTTTCAGCAAAGGCTTGACTGACCTGAGCGTCAGGGTGGCTACGGACGTTGCTTCCACCGATGGACAGCAGGTGAAAATAGGATCTGTCATCATTCACGATGATTTCGACTCTGTCTCGTACAACAATGACATCGCTTTGTTAAACGTAGGTGTTTCAAGAAGAAAAAAATTACAGAAGTCTAACCGATGTTCATGTAATTCTAGCTCCGGACCCCATTGGTCTATGGGGAAGGAAAACTCCCGATAATTATGCCGTCTTCGGACTATGAAATACCGGATGAAACGATAACTCTGGTCACAGGATGGACGGTCGACGCGGTGAGCGATAATTATCAGACATTTGAGTCTGCGAGTCGAAGCAATTAGGGATAATAAATTATGCCACAGAATCCGAGCTATCGAATGTCGGGTATGTTTGACAAGCACTGGAATTTCAGTTGGGAAATGCAGCTTCGGAGTTGACGGTGGTTTCGACCCCCATAATCAACCAGACTAACTGCAGCTCGAGCTTACCAGTCTTCAAAGAACTCACGGATTCAATGCTCTGCGCTGGATACATGACCGAGAACACGGAAGTTTGCCAGGTAAGGGGATGGGGATTCATCTATCTCCAGGGATCTAATTACTACCCTGGGGGATATATACCTACTTTAATTTCTATAATCACGTGATTCGGTTGGTCGAATTAGACCCTGATAATTGTTATCAACTACCGAGAAGTTCCGAGACTTGTTTCAATTCCTGTTCTTTTGTTCGTCCATGTCTATAATCACAGGGGGATTTGGGATCGCCTTTGGTATACGATGACAAAGTGATAGGAATTTTGTCATACGGACTGGGCTGCGCAGCACCGACGTACCCAGCCGTCTACACAAGGATCACCAGCTTCGTTCCATGGATATTGAACTACACCGGAATTATATTCAACTAGTTCACTGAAATAGTGATGATATTGATTTTGAGATCCAAGAATAAAAGATAAAGTCGTCGTGTCGATATTTTTTGATTGATGCGGAATCATTTCTGTAATTTATGAAATCAGTTTCGATTCGCTACACAATTTGCGTAAATTGTACCGATTCGCACAGATATACCCTCTAATTATATCGTGTGGTGGGAACGTAATGATTCAGCATCGGAATGAACTGATAATCAATTACTTCGTACAGTTGACCACTCACCGGCAATAACTTTCACACACTAGTTCACGATCGGATTTCCCCTTTAATTTAATACCAACTAATGCCAGATCCTGATTCACAGTCGATTGTCCCATCCATACATCACAGTGCTTCGCCTAATTCCTGACATGACGTTCTACATTACATTCGAAAAAGTCACTCCAACTTTTTCATTTGAAACATTTCTTTCATTCGAAGAGACAATTTTTTTTGAGAAATATGGAAAGCTGGATTATGGCTGTTACCAGGTCAATTTTGAGACGGAATGTGGTTCTATTGCTAATTTTTTTATTTCTATTAGGACATTTTCTTCGTACTTGATAACAATTCTATGATTAATCGACGATGAATAATTGTGTCATTGAAATTGTGATTATGACCAACTCCTCAAGGCGTCGTGGGAAGGGTTCATACGCCTGTTGTGAGCTCGATCCAGTCTCTCACAGCGGTAAGTCTGGTATAAACACCGGGATAAGACGGGTGAGCACATCCAAATCCCCAGGATACAATTCCGATCAATTTACCATTCAGGACCAACGGACCACCGCTGTCGCCCTGTTCGAGGAAACGACACATACGCCAAATGCAAGGTTAACGGTCTCGTAAAGGTCTTGGCTTATTGGCAACGACTTTTTACCCGTTTCACTCTGTTCAACTCACCTGACAAGCATCTTTTCCACCGGTGTTCAACACCCCGGCGCAAATCATCCGCTCTGTGATGGGGTGGTCTTTGTACGCTTTGCCACAATCGGAGAATGACACCAACGGGACGTCTACTTTCCTCAACTGTTTCGATGGGAATCCTTTCGCGTTCAATAGCCCCCAGCCAGTTACAGTCGCGAGAGAAGAAGCCCGAAAAGCATCCGACTTTCCAGCCAAAGGAATCGGAGCTGTTTGCGTGTTGAAGACCAACGGCGATGACAACTTGAATTTTTACATTCATTTAACGCATTTTGACGAATGACGACTGATAACTCATTGTCGTACCTGTATGGCAGTGATGTCCTTGTCGAGAGTAAGCGGGTCGAAGTTTTCGTGGACTATTATGCGACTTATGGTACTCAATCTTCCACCGAAGTCATGGTAGGGGGATCCCGATCTCACGGTGTAAGAGGAGTGGTTGTGTCTTGAATGAGAATCAGGATGTCATCGAGTGATATTCACTGTATATTAGCGATTAGTTTACCTGCCGATGCAATGTCCAGCGGACAAGATCCAGATACTGCTGATTACCGAACCTCCACAGACGTGGAAACTGTCACGTTGCAATGATATCTGAAGAATGGTCGAAATCGAGTTTAATTTGACATTTTTGTTACAGGATATTTGAGAACTTACCTGATACGGAAATTGCTCTATGGTGGTCGGGTCCCCACCGACGATTCGACTAGCGTCTATGTCCCCTGAATAGCATCACAATTTGTTTTATTCGACTGATTATTTGTTTATTTTCCATTTGTTCACGTTCGCTTTACCTTCTTCTCCTTGAACTAGAAGAGTGCAACTGAATATCAGTGCGAAGAAGTAGTGGACGATCATCGTTAAGACCGCAAACAAACTGTCCAGCTTTTTCAGTAGACGGTTGTTTTTCAACCATCCGGATGTTGGAAACCTAATTTTAATCGATCATTAGCCTCGGGAAAATAGTAAATTTCCAAGAAGTCGAAGAAGCGGTAATCAATCTTGACCCGATTACCCATTTCATGATTAAACACCGATTAACTTTAATCAAGAATAACAAAATAATAATTCAACAAAACCAAACTGATTCATGGTAATATTCGTTCATAACAATTACAGTAGTTTTCTTATCGGGTCAGTGAACTCGATCAAGGTCACCGAATACTTTCACTATAACTGACTGATCGTAGACAAATACGTCGTTGTTATTCGATTCTTCTCTGACGTGAATAGGAATTACAGTTTTTCTATCACGTAGTCGACGGTTATCCAATTGTATCTGGTGTAGAGTGACGTTATTTTATTTGTTTGCGCCTCTCATCCCTTGTCAGAGAAATTCTGAAAAGAGAAATACCGTCGGACGTATTTCCATTATCGTCAGACTTCGTGCCTCCCTAATTCCGACCCAGAGATTCATGCTTACAATTAGGGTAACCATGACGTTATATTTCCAAAAGACGAGATTAATTATTATACGTCTAGACGAATTTGCTAAATACGATGTTTAATCGCGATGAGAAAAGTTTCCAGACTTGTACGCAGATCCTCGTCTCCAAAAAAATGCAATTCTTATCAATCACTTAACGCGTCGAACCGAACAGACTTCACTCTCTTTCTCTCGGTTCGCAAAAACGTCTGGCTGATACTGTGGGAGGTCCCCTGACATTTAACAACGATCTTCAACTTGGCATCACTTTCTTCAGACCCAGATTAGCTCGCAGTGCTACCTAAACTACGTTCTGGCAATTTTCCCAGAAGCATATGCCAAGATGCTCAATTTCCAGAGTGGATAGCCGAGATTAGTCGAGTGTTAAATTACCGTAATGCCACCAACTGGGGTGCGATTTGTTTGACGAATTCGGTGCACCAACAAAACCAACAAACAAACATAAAGAAAATAACTTCCATCCTCTGTTTTCTATTACGCGTACGAAATGGCCTACGATTATGGAAGGAGAATCGAAGGTAGTAGGATTCAGGTCATGCGTTCATTGTATTCCAAATATTCGATACAATCGTTTTCCAATATCGCGAGGCGGACCTAAATACTAGCACGTTTTGTGATCCATGCTCGAACCGTTGAGACTCGTGTGTAAACGCCGGGATAACCGACGGTCGCGCATTCCGCACCCCAAGAAACGATGCCGACCTGGATGCCGTTGTAGACAAGTGGCCCTCCGGAATCACCCTATAAAAAAAACGGTACACCTACATTCATTCAAACCCCTATAAAAACCTCGTACATACGTTGATTAATTTACAAATAAAAAACATTCAAAAACAAAAGGATGGAATGGCATTTGCTGATACAGTCGAACCCCGTTGAGAGCAGATCTCCCCACTCCGATATTTCCGGCGCTCGAGCTGACAGAGGAGGACACGGGCCTGCGCGGTGTTCAGGCATGGAGTAGTGGGGGCAGCAAAATCCACCCCGGCCCGCTGCAGCTGCTCTTAACGGGGTTCCACTGTACTTATCATTATTACTTTACGAAAAAAGTAGTAAGCTACGGTATGAGGGCTTCATACCGTAGTCCTGAATTTAGCTGGATAAATTGCGACTTGACGGATCAAAAAGTTTCTTTTTAATGCCTGTGCCGTAAAAAAATAATAAATTGGCGTTGTACGGCGTACTGTCATTTTGCAAATCACCTGGCAAGTATCAGACGTGCCAGTCGTGTAACCGGCGCAAATCATTCGATCGGTGATCGTTCGCTGATAGATGTAAGTGGAGTAGCAGGACGTTTGGTTGACAATTGGAAGCGTCAGATACTGAAGAGTCTCCGAGAGGCTACCTGTGGACTGCAAACGAAGAATAAATCTGTGTGAAAAATTGATATGATTCGGATCATTCAAATCACAATTATTGAAGAGAATTTATAGAATCTTACCGATGTCTTTCCCCATCCCATGGTAGTGCATTCGGTTCCTACCGCGATTGTGTAGGTTTGACTTGGTAGACTCACGACATTTACTGTCGTTGACAGAGTCAGAGCTGATGATAACTGAAATCCAGAGAAAACACAGTAAAAAATGTCAGCATTCAACATTCCTTTTATTCCACACAAGGTAGAAATTTGTCATTTTCCCTTTTTTTGTTGTTGCATACTTTTGTAATTTACAAAAAAAAATAATAATAATTAGGTCATGTATATATATATATGGAATCAATATGTTCATGATGTTCAAATGAACATAGAACTTTTTGATCTGATCAAAATTGTACCGGGAATGAATAGTTTTTTAAAATGAAATTACGTTTTTCAACTTCCATACGTTACTTTTCGCGATGACTAGAGTAGAAATAAATTTCATCAAAAAGTTATCTGTTCCATCTGAAAAGGCGTCTTCATTGAAGATTCTGAGACCACAGAAAATTTAAAATCGTGATTCGTGGATCATATAGATAAGAAAAATCTGTTCCTAAAATCGCGAAAAGATAATTCTAAAGTCTGAAAAATGACTTTTGTGAAACTTCGGAGTGTATGTACCCTCTTAAACCTGAAAAGTCGTACTACCTTTATCAGCGCGACGTCATAGTCGTACTCATCCTCGTCGTAGTATTCGTGGGTAATAATCGAGGAAATGGAAGTGATAAGAGTGCCGCCGCTACTTCTATACGTACTTCCAACGCGAACGTTGAATAGGCTCGTCGTTAGTCTGAAATTTAGGAAACTTAAGATCTTGTCGACTCGGTTTTTTTTTTCTGTTCATTTTTTTTCGTTCTCAAGTTTTATATGATTCAGAATTATCGAACTACGCCCACGGTCTTATCTACGGTCGAATCGTCTCAACGCACCCATCGACGCAGTGTGCAGCTGTTAATATCCACTGATTACTTATCAGCGAACCTCCGCAAACGTGGTTGTTGTTGTAGATAATAGAAACCTAGACATCGAATTTGAGACGTTAATTACCAAGATTCGAGAAGAGTGTTATTATTATCACGTTCTTACCACGTACGGGTAATTAGCGATAGTTGTCGCGGTACCACCGACGATTCGCCCCGCAGGGCTACACTCGACCGCGATAATTAGGGCTAATGAAAGTAATGCTGCACGGATCATCGCTAAATTGTGACTGATGGTCTCAGGCACACAATCTCACTCGGAAATAATAGCAAAAAAAAGTTCATCGATAAGTCCGCAAATCTGATTGTAACTAAATTTTCATTACTTTTCTTCCGATTACAGGCTTAGTGCATACCAAGAAACGATATTATCTATGGTTTAACAGATAAGGATACACGGATACGTATACACATTATTTTTTACGTCTAGTCACCATCCGAATTATGACGTGTCTCCGATGTGCTCGGGCTCTTATACGGGGCCATTTATCCGTCGGAGAGATAGGACAAGTTTGAATGATATCAACCTTTGTTTGAGGAGGTCGGGTATCGGAAATATCATCATCACCTCGTGAATGTCAATGCTTGCTGTTTTATTTCTCGCGAAATTGAATCCCAGATCTGTTTAGTTTGCAGAAAATAATTGTATTTTCCCTTCTTGTTTTCAGAACTGTATCATTTTCTCATCAAATCGAGTAATAGGTGTCAGTAATCCCATGCAATTGATTGTTTAAAGTGATTCCAATCACGAAAAAAAAACACTATTCGGGTAAAAATACATGATAGATATTCTAGCTCGTGATAACATATAAGAGACATAATCAATCTTGAATTATGAAAGATAAGATCTGCAGGATAAAAATCACAGGCACTTGTTCTGATTATTTCTTTATTTGATATTTGAAAAGCTTTTTTTTCACTTTAGGTTCATTTCCGCATTATCGAAACGTGATAAAATGTGTGATTTGTAATCTATCAGCTGATTATAGAATGTACAAAATCACTTCAATAATTATCGTCACAAAATCAAGTATTGTTGGTGATTGAAGATTAAGAATAACGAAGTCGGTTCGTTAGATTAACGTATGTTCAAGTTTGTATCATTACCTTTTGGACGACGTTAATTTTGCGGAAGGAACATAATTAGAAATCTTGGTATCATATAAGCCAACAAAAATGAAGTTATGATCGTCTGGTTTCTGAATGATTATCCAAACATCATAATCAGGAATTTGATAAGTTCATTAAAAACCCTAATCAAATTGCAATCCGGTTTTTCCTTCCACCCAAGATCGAAGAGCTGATACCCTGGCGTAGACCCCGGGAAGATTGGCATAGGCACATCCCTCACCCCAAGAGACCAGGCCCACCAAAATGTTACCGTAGACCAGGGGTCCACCGGAATCACCCTGCATAGGGCAGAAGATTTTTTTTTTAATTTGGGGAGTCAGTGAAAGGAAAAAGTACAAGTGCAAAGGAGAAGAATTTCTCTTCTCACATCGCAACTGTTATGATGTGCAGAAATTGGAAAATTTGTCTTCACAGGCTCGAACGAGTCACTTATATCCACTAAATATTTTTTCAACTAAAAAATTGGCTCTTTTTTTATCACCTGACACGCGTCCTTGCCGCCAGCCTCGTAACCAGCGCATACCATAGTGGATGTAACCGAGTAATCCGAATAAAGTTGGGCACAATAAGTGTTGTTCATCAGAGGTACCTCAACAACCTGGAGAACGGAGGAAGCGCTTCCGCCGTACTGTAAAAAAAGCATCGGTAAATGTTCATTATTTGAAGACCGTTTATTAATTACATGAAAGTACATGAAAATACTGACGGTTGTGTGTCCCCATCCTGTAACGCTGAGGAGAGTACCGTCTGCTAGGGTGTAATCGATCGAGGGCAATTCAATCGGTTGCATGGTGGTTCCGAACAGTAACGGCGATGCCAATTTCAAAAGTGCGATATCGTAGACGAAGGTTGACGAACTGAATGAACTGTGATACGTGAAGGAAGAAAGACTGTAAAGAGTTCCTCCAGAGGTTCGGTACGAACTTCCGACGCGGACTTTCAAGTAACTTATGTAAGCGGTTTTTATCGAGTAGACGCAATGGGCTGCGGTCAGGACGTAGTTTTCAGAAATTATCGCACCTCCGCATCGATGAGAACCAACATAAACCAAAGAGACCTGAAGTCAGATTGAACAGATTTCTCAACGATTCTCACATCTTACATAATTTAGAACAAATATTCGGTAGTGATTGACCTGTATTGTTCATTTTCTTACCTGATACGGGTATTTATCGATGGTTGTATCTTCACCGCCGACAATACGCCCTGTTAGATCACGAGAGATGCTGCTGGCCTCTGGGAAACATCACAATTCACAATAAATGGGCATGGATGTATTGAACTTAATTTTGTACGGATTATTAATTTCGCAATATTTTTTTCTTCATTGTTCACGTTTATGAACGGTATTCGATTTACTTACCGCCGCAGGCAGCGAGCGCGAGGATCAGAGCCGCAAGTAGTACACGTTTCATTGCTTCCGGCAGTTGACAATTAGGAAATATCTGCGGTGTGTCAATGGGGACAATATAAGCTTTATCACTTATCGTATTAATTGCTGATAAACTTACCTAACTACGTCAGAATCTCGAATCAGGCTCGAGATATTTCGATAACGAAACATCTTTTGTGGGCGGAATCTTCAAGCTTTGCACGGTTCGTGTTATTACCAGATTTTATGTCTCATTATATTTCTTCGTTTTCGGTTCAGGCAGTTACCCGTGATCATCGATACATTTTTTCCTTCGGAGGTAGTTTCAATATTTTGCTACAATTTCCTGAACACGTTATCTTCAATTGTATACCTCGCTTCGATGTCTCCCCCTCCGTTATAACGAAGCTCGTTGAAATTCTCTGCGATCAACCTTCATCGACTTGTTCTATTTTAATACTCACCCAAAAGCAGAATATCTCATTCACAAACGCAGGTATCATAGATTCTGCCTCAACTCTACCCTCAGATATATCGCGTACCAAAGATATCCTACGATTCGTCGGTTCAATATTGTCAAATTTCACTCCTATCAAGCAACTCGTTCAACTATATAAAAAAACACGATAAAATTTCCGCACGCAGAACCTTCTGCGAATCCGTTGCGATATGCTATGCTCGGAATTATCATAACCGTAGGAACGTTTTACTGCTGATACTTCAGACGTCATTTATGATCGGGTTTCCCCCGAGTTGGAAATATTTTTATCATTATCTCCATCTTTATTGGCGAGATGATTTTCGACGATCAATTTAACTGAACATTTTTATGCCTGAATTCGATCAATTCGCAACGTATCGTCCAATTTTGAAACCAATTTAGTTTCACATTCTTCGTGTGATTCTTCCTCAAGATTAGCTACCAATCAAAATAATTACCCAAAATCCGATTTTTCAGCCTCGCTCGAAATCATTCTATACTATTCGTGGTTCAAAAACTCAGAATCACAAGTGAGTACCGTCACGTATCATGAACTAGAAGGAACTTAAACCAAGTCTGTTCCTAATCTTTGTGACTCAAACAAAGAGAAATTTAACACTATAACTAAAAAATGATCAATCGTCAACTTATTTGTACTCAAACTTTTGGCTAGGCTCAAACACTACCCGACACTGTCACAAATCCACAGTTTCAACACCATGAGGAACATTGAATTCTTCAACATTAGTGCAGCCCATTTATTCCATCGTTGAAACCCCTCTGAACGAGTTATTTTCCATAATATTCTAGATGTAAACATAAAATTAACGTCCTGAGTATTAAATAAAGATTCATCAAAAATAGAAGGAAGTTATCGATCCGGTCGAGTCAGGTGACCCGATAGATAACTATACCTCCTATTTACATCATGCACACACGATAAGGATTTATCCAATAACAGATGGAGCGTTGCACGATTGACAACTGGATTATAAGTCTACAAGATAAATGCATTATTTGCACAATCGAGGTTTGTCCAAAAGATTCCAAATGTGATGAACGTAAGGACTGAATCTTCTTCATAAAATAAGAATCCTGTCTTCATTTAGAAGCATCGTCAATGAGTATTTGGGGTGAAGTGGACCCGCAGATTTATATGCTAATCAATCCTCAAGGTAGACCCTCCCCCGCCACCCATCAACATACGGAATAATTCTATTTCATTTCTATTATCGGCACATTTTACACCACTCGGCACAATTCAATGCATAACTTGAGTGCCGGGAAAATGTTTATTTTCATGTTCATTATATCCGTGTGAAACCCGACCATCCAGTGTTTTTGTCATTTACGAAACGATATTCGCATCGACTCGTGTCTTGGATTGAAATCAAAAGACCGTAGGAACCCTGCGATGTGTTTCTGCGCAAGATTATGAGTGGCTAAGCATCCGTGCGATTCGGAACTATTTTTCATCCCGCTACTCGAGAGTTTTTTTAATTCCTTTATCTTTAACTGCTAACTTGTTTCTTTATACGCATCGAATATATATTTTATCAAAAGAAGTCGCCCTTTTTCTCTCACTTTCAGACAGAATAAAAGTCCATAGAGCTTGAACTCAGAGAAACTTGGGAGTGCAGGCAGCTTTCATCCATTCAATTCGAGAATGAAAAAAAAAGGGCAGATTTCGCGTCAGTCTTCGAAATATACTGATAATCTTACCGCAAAAAGAAAAGGAAGCACCACCTCACTAACTTTCTCAACAGCACTCGCAGTTTTAGGCAGGTAATTCAAATGGAAATGAAGTGTACCTACAGTGGTGTCGGCCTATTGATAGAATCACATCAAAAAGGGCAATTGCAATGAGAAGAAGGAGAGATAAGGTAATCACAACCTGTTGAGACGGGGCCCTGGGGTATCTGGAAATCTGATTCTACGTGTCTTCCATAATCTACACCCATCGATCAGGTCTTCATTGTAATTATCAAAAGATAAAAAAGACACACACACACACATATATATATATATATATTCATGTATATAGTCCTTTGTTCGATGGTTATTTTCAACAGTAGTCAATATGTTAGGCGTCTTTGCACTGGTCAGCCTCTTGGCACTTTGTCACGGTTCTGGGGATGTTTCCGGTAATCCTTGATTTTGTTACACAACAAAGATCTGACTTTACTACGTTGCGGAATAAAAAAACAGTTAAATCAACACCGTTTTCACTTTTTAGACTTTCCGAAAGGGTCGAGGGAACCCGTGCCACTGGAAATAACTGGTGCGTCTGCAGGATCCAGGATAGTCGGTGGCCTACCGACAACTATAGAGAACCATCCATACATCGTGCGTTTTGGATCTCATCAACAAAGTAAAGGCTAGTTGTGGAAAGAGTGACTTTCCTGTAACGGTTTTTCAGGTTTCTCTGCAACATGAATGGGCCGAGTACGAGCACGACACGATCCATTTTTGCACCGGTGTGATCATCAGTGAAGACTGGATTCTCACCGCTGGCCAATGCACTTCTCTGTGAGTAACAGCGGTTCAAGTTTTACGAGTCTAAACCTGATTTTGTGAAACTATCTATTATTTTTGCGTAGGAGACAAAGGTTCATCTTCAGATTCCAAATTACTTAATCACTAGTCAATCACAAATCCCAATAATACAGCGTTCTTCTTTTGAACCATTCGAAAACAAGATTCAAAATCATTTCAACTCTGCAAATTCATCTGCCACACATGTTTTTCAATCATTCGCAGATTCGAATATGAAAACGTCACCGTGAGAGTCGGGAGTACCTATTTCCACGAAGGAGGAACTGTTATCAATATCACTGAGGCCATCGCGCATCCATCGTTCTCCGCAGACTATGTTGACTACGACATCGCTTTGTTGAGGGTTGGTAGGATCACCTGTTTTGTAATACCAGCCGGTAAAGGTCAACTTTCGATGCCTGTGCGTCTAGCGTGCGCGAAAACAGAAAATTCGGCGCCTGCGCTCATCGTGAATGTTCCACTTTCCACCCTGGGGCTTTTGTCGCGCCCTTTTCCTGCGAGCACCACCATAACTAAATCTTCTATCTGACATAATCTGATGCAAACTATTAAAATCTCAACTTGCTTTACATCGACAGCTTAATGAGAGCCTGGTGTTATCCAGCACCGTGCAGCCAATCGGATTGCCGATGCCACGCCAAGTTCATCCTGAACGTACAATTTTCACCGTGGCTAGCTGGGGCGCATCTTACGTGAGTGGAATTGGTTTGTACGACGTAATCATGTTTCACACGCGCTTTTTCAACGTGTGTTCGGTACATAAAAAAGCCGTTGTTACCACAGGACAGTGAGTCTGCGAATGTGCATGCGCGTTGTACAATAATGAGCACTTTCAGGTCCTCGGATTTCAAAGTGGTCATTATGTTACTCCGCGTGAGAAAAATCTTTTATCATTATACGCCTGAACCTAACCTTAGTTGAAAAAACGCTGAACAAACTCTCGTTGAATGAAATATCGTGTGCAAACTGAAGGCAATGGTATTTTACGATTAGACTGAGTCTGCCTCTATGGTGCCCAAGATCCCTAGTGGCAATGCTTTCATTAACAGAATTTGTAAAGACTCTGCGCAAAGCCATTTCACAAAGTCAATACAGAATCTCGGTTAGCGAAGATTCTTCCTGCTTTCTGAGTTCAGGCTTATGCAAGATTCTAAATAATGCAGATTCTGATATCAGCCCCGCACTCAGAAACGCCGTGTCTGCAGATTGCGCTAATTTTGCTACTAGGGATACAATATCAATGACACCGTGCTCGATTTGAATACTACCAATCATTCCCGTGTCGATCAGTATTTGGGCGACCTGTCAATTCAGCTTAGAGAAGTTCCACTACCCACGATACCGATCGAGCGCTGTAAGATTGTCTGGTCCGATGCCATCACTGATCAGATGTTCTGTGCCTACGCTGTCAACAGAGGCGTCTGTACCGGAGATACTGGGGCACCCGCTGTGGTGGATGGCATCCTGATAGGTAAGACAATTTTTCGCGTTTTCTCTGCAGTCGTTCTTCGACTTTGAATTTTCTGCATTACATCGCAGGACTTTCTTCGTGGAACTTCGACTGTGCAGCATGGGGTTATCCATCCGTATTCACCAACGTTTCCATGGTGGTAGAATGGGTTACCAATATGACTGGAGTGGAGGGAGTGCCTGTAGATTCCGGAACACCGGTAATAACTCCGTTATGGAGTTTATTAGCCGCAGTGATGATTCTATCGAAAATAACAGATGCATGAGGAAGCAGTCTCTCAAGTCCAGCATCAGAATTTCACCTCATCTCTCACTAATACGGCGTTTCATCGAGTCCTGCTATGGGCTTCGTTGGCCTACGAAGCGTCAGTATTTGGCTAATCGCACAATACTCTGTGAATCGAAGTTTCGATGTGGCGCCACTGAATGGAGGAGATGTGCAGTGCCAGCACTGAATTCTATACTATACTATAGTTATTTTAAACTACTGAATTATATATCATTGATATTCATGGAAGGCTGCGTAAAGAGAAAAGTGAGTAACGGTCCAGCTACAGCATCGTGCCCAATAAACTGAAAAAACCTTGAACCTCCAGTTTTATCAAGAATCCTAATTTCCCTCGCAATTCTGGCAAAGGATATTATCATAAACGCCACATGCTGTCTGCTAGCTGACTTCAGATCCATTTGACCGTCTACTTCTGCCCATTCGCAATCGATTGAGGAATGGAATTTCTCAAAATTCTATTAGGTGCTGCTTTTATTCTGACAAGAGAAGCAAAGAAATGGTCATTCACTTTATTATCATCATCGCCTCCTCGGCGACGGAAACCGGTATCTATAAGTGATACTGAATTTTCGATAAAACTCATAATCGAGATATTTTGATACCGAAACACCTGTTGTGGCCAAATATTTCACAAGCTTCGTACGAGTAGTGTTATTACCAGATTTTATATCTCATTATATTTCTTCGTTTTCGGTTCAGGCAGTTACGCGTGATCATCGATACATTTTTTCCTTTGGAGCCTAGTTTCAAAATTTTGCTACAATTTCCTGAACACTTTATCTTCAATTTTATACCTCGCTTCGATGTCTCCCCCTCCGTTATAACGAAGCTCGTTGAAATTCTCTGCGATCAACCTTCATCGACTTGTTCTATTTTAATACTCACCCAAAAGCAGAATATCTCATTTACAAACGCAGGTATCATAAATTCTGCCTCAACTCTTATACCCTCAGATATATCGCGTACCAAAGATATCTTACGATTCGTCGGTTCAATATTGTCAAATTTCACTGCTATCAAGCAACTCGTTCAACTAGATAAAAAAAACACAATCAAATTTCCGCACGCAGAACCTTCTACGCATCCGTTGCGATATGCTATACCTGAAATCATGATAACCGTAGGAACGTTTTACTGCTGGTACTTCCAGACGTCATTTATGATCGGGTTTTCCCCGAGTTGGAGATATTTTTATCATTATTTCCATCTTTATTGGCGAGATGATTCTCGACGATCAATTTAACTGAACATTTTTATGCCTGAATCCGATCAATCCGCAACGTATCGTCCAATTTTTAAATCAATTTGGTTTCATGTAGGTACGGAGGCGAAATTGAACATTCTTCATGTCGCCGGCCAAGACCCTTTCCTCAAGATTGGCTACCACTTACAGGCCCGTATCATAAACCAAAAGCAACTTGAACTAAGTCTGGTCCTAATCTTTGCAGCTCAAACGGTGAGGCATTAAACTCCATAACTAAAAAATCATCCATCATCGTCAACCGATTCGAGCTTTAACTTTTGGCACGACTCAAACACTACATGACGTTGTCATAAATCTACAATTTCAACAGAACGACCAATGTTGTATCCAGTTTATTACGAAAATTCATTCAATTCCCCAACATCGGTGCACCTAATTCATTTCAGAGTTCAACCCCCCTTCAACTATAGTCACACTAGGCCGGTCTTGCCGTGTGACGTTACCTGCCACAATATTATAGATATAAACATCAAATTAGCGTCCTGGGTATTAAATTGGGATGCATCAATAACGAACGAAGCGTTCAACGATTTACGACTAGATTATAGGTCTGGAAGATATATACAGATAACAATAATCATTTTCGTTCGGGATATTCCCAGGTCTTCTTCAGCCCCTCTCTACCGCTATAGTACCCCTTTTCGTGTTTAATTTTTGCTTGTCCTCGGAATGCTGTGCTTACTTCTCCCTATATCGAGGGGCATTCGGTCCTTATTAGTCGCCTATTCAGATTGTGTAATGAGTCCGGGAGGAATGGAGCGCACGCTCTCGAAACCTTGACTGGACCTACAGTTTTAGAGGTGGGTTCCAAACCACTATATCAAAAGATTTCTAAGATGGTGGAAAAGGACCTTGAATCTTCTTCATAAAACAAGAATCCTTTTTTCTATTCAGAGACTCGGCAATGGATATTCGTGGTGAAGTGGACCCGCAGATTTATATGCTAATTAAACGTCAAGATAGACCCTTTCCCACCGCCCATCAACATACGGTATAATTCTATTTCATTTCTATTATCGGCACATTTTACACCACTCGGCACAATTCAATGCATAACTTGAGTGCCGGGAAAATGTTTATTTTCATGTTCATTATATCCGTGTGAAACCCGACCATCCGTTGTTTTTGTCATTTACGAAACGATATGCGCATCGACTCGTGTCTTGGATTGAAATCGGAAGACCGTAGGAACCCTGCAATGTGTGTAAGCAATAAGCATCCGTGCGATTCGGAACTATTTTCAATCCTGCTACTCGAGAAAGTTTTTTTAATACCTTTATCTTTAACTGCCAACTTTTTTCTTTATATACATAAAATATATTCTATCAAAAGAAGTCGCCCTTTTCCACTCGCTTTTAAACAGAATAAAAGTCCATAGAGGTTGAACTCGGAGAAACTTGGGAGTGCAGGCGGCTTTCATCTATTCAATTCGAAGATAACAAAATGGGCAGACTTCGCCTCAGTGTTCGGAATGTAATAAAAAAAAAAACTTACAGTGAAATAAAAATAGAAATCACCACCTCACTAATTCTTCAGACAGCACTTGCAGTTTTCAGCAGGTAATGAAAAACTTTTTTTAAAAAGGTGTACTATATGTATAGTGCTGCCAGCCAGTTGGTGGAATTCTATCAAGAATGATCCCATTGAAATGCGAAGAATATGTGCCGATAAGGTAATCCCAACCTGTTGAAACGGGG
Source organism: Euura saliciscinereae (assembly GCA_018420115.1). NCBI lineage: Eukaryota > Metazoa > Arthropoda > Insecta > Hymenoptera > Tenthredinidae > Euura > Euura saliciscinereae. The sequence goes on along the minus strand of JAFFZH010015856.1, from coordinate 93,953 downwards.
CCGCGTGAGGTTTCTGAAAATCTAATTCTACTCGCCTTTCATGATTTACTACCCACCGATATGGTCTTCGTTATAATCATCGAGAGATAATGGCGAAGGATTTACATGCAGACATGATACCGATATATTTATATATAGTTCCTCGTTCGATGGTTATCTTCAGCAGTAGTCAATATGTTAGGCGTCTTTGCACTTGTCAGCCTCTTGGCACTTTGTCACGGTTCTGGGGATGTTTCCGGTAATCCTTGATTTTGTTACACAACAAAGATCTCACTTTACTACGTTGCGGAATAAAAAAACAGGTAAATCAACACCGTTTTCACTTTTTAGACTTTCCGAAAGGGTCGAGGGAACCCGTGCCACTGGAAATAACTGGTGCGTCCGCAGGAACCAGGATAGTCGGTGGCCTATCGACAACTATAGAGAACCATCCATACGTCGTGCGTTTTGGATCTTATCAACAAACTGAAGGCTAGTTGTGGAAAAAGTGACTTCCCTGGAACGGTTTTTCAGGTTTCTCTCCAACATGAATGGGCCGAGTACGAGCACGACACGATCCATTTTTGCACCGGTGTGATTATCAGTGAGGACTGGATTCTCACCGCTGGGCAATGCGTTTTTCTGTAAGTAACAACGGTTCTGAAACTATCTATTATTTTTGCGTAAGAGACAAAGGTTCATCTACAGATTAGAAAACACCTCATCACAGTTAATCACAAATCCCAATAATACAGCGTTATTCTTTCGAACCATTCAAAAACGAGATTGAAAATCATTTCAACTCTGCGAATTCAACAAACGCCACACATTCTTTACAATAATTCGCAGATTCGAATATGAAAACGTCACCGTGAGAGTCGGGAGTACCTATTTCCACGAAGGAGGAACTGTTATCGAAATCGCTGAGATCATCCGGCATCCATCGTTCTCCGAAGTTGATGTTGACTACGACATAGCTTTGTTGAGGGTTGGTAGAATCATTTGTTTTCTAATACCAGCGGGTGAGGGTCGATTTTCGATGCCTGTGTGTCTAGCATGCGTGAAAACAGTGGAGTCGCATGCGCTCATCATAAATGTTCCACTTTCCACCCTGGGGTCTTCGTCGCACCCTTTTCATGGCGCACTACCATACCGAAATCAACTATTTGATGTGATCTGATGCAAACTATTAAATCCTCAACTTGCTTCTCATTGGCAGCCCAATGGGAGCCTGGTGCTATCCAGCACCGTGCAGCCAGTCGGATTGCCGATGCCACGCCAAGCCCATCCTGAAGGTACATATTTCACCATGGCTAGCTGGGGTGCAACTTACGTGAGTGGAATTGGTTTGTACGACGCAAGCATGTTTCACGCGCTTTTTCAACGTGTGTTCGGTACATAAAAAAGCCGCTATTACCACGGGACAGTGGCATGCGCGTTGTACAATACTGAGCACTTTCAGGTCCTCGGAGTTCAAAGTAGTCATTATGTTACTCCGCGTGAGCAGAATCTTTTATCATTATACGCCTGAACTTAACCTTAGTTGAAAAAACGCTGAACATACTCTCGTTGAATGAAGTATCGTGTGCAAACTGAAGGCAACGGTATTTTACGATTAGACTGAGTCTGCGGTGCCCAAGATCCCTAGTAGCAATGCTTTCATTAACAGAATTCGTAAAGACTCTGCGCAAAGCCATTTCACAAAGTCAATACAGAATCTCGGTTAGCGAAGATTTTCTTCCTGCTTTCTGAGTTCAGGCTTATGCAAGATTCTTAATAATGCAGATTCTGATATCAGCCCCGCACGCAGAAACGCCGTATCTGCAGCTGCAGGTTGCGTTCATTTTGCTACTAGGGATTAAATATCAATGACACTTTGCTCGATTTGATCTCACCAATCATTCTCGCGTCGATCAGTATCTAGGCGACATGTCAATTGAACTCAAGGAAGTTTCACTGCCCACGATAACGACCGAGCTCTGTAAGACTGTCTGGTTCAATACCATCACTGACCAGATGTATTGTGCCTACGAAGAGTACGTAGGCGTTTGTATCGGAGATACTGGGGCACCCGCCGTTGTGGATGGCATCCTGATAGGTAAGACGATTCTACGCGTTTTCTCTGCATACATTCTTTGACTTTGAATCTTCTGCATTACACGACAGGACTCTCTTCGTGGAACTACGCCTGTTCGTCTTCGGGTTATCCATCGGTATTTACAAACGTTTCCACGGTGGTGGAATGGGTCACCGAAGTGACTGGAGTGGAGGGAGTGCCTATAGATTCCGGAACACCGGGAATAACTCCGTTATGGAGTTTATTAGCCGCAGTGATGATTCTATCCAAAATGACAGATATTTGAGGAAGCAGTCTCTCAAGTCCATCACCAGAATTTCACCTCATCTCTTACCTCAACAATACAACGTTCTGTCGAGTGAAGCTATACGGACTTGATTGGCTTAGGTGCCAAAGCCACACACTTTCTGACAGTTGACTTCACCTCCACTTTACTGTATATCCATTTTCACCCACGTTCAATCAAATAATAAATCAACATTCTCGTAGTCGCTGCTGTCCTTCAAACAAGGGATGAGCAACGGCTGATAAGGTACGAGGGCACGTCTTAATCCGTCACTCGTCAGAATCATTCTAGTTGAACTGATTCGGTCGGACCGTGTCTCGAAATGATTCCCTTAACTGTAGACGCGAATCCAATAACTCATGACATTGATACCATCCCCGGATTATATTCTTCCCTTCTCTCATCCCTCCGTCTTCCTCCTCATATCTCACTCCGTCGTTTGTACCTGGCGTATGCTCCCTCGCTGTTCAACAACCCTCTGGGATATTCTTGCCTCGGGAGAAAATACCGTTACCCGTTACCTTGGCGAACCCCCTTGGCTTGTATAGTGAAATAATTGCTTCAACCAACGAAACCCTCTCGGAATCATGAACGAAGGTTTTTTCACGGTGGAAAATCGTGCGGGCCTCGATCCTCGATTATTATATAATTTTAATTGAAATTATTATTCCGCGTGATTTGATGGCGAAATTTTATCGAGGTAAGAAAGAAACTAACTACCCTGATTATTAGCCTCGGAACCGGACTGACTCGAATCGCGAACCCCTCGACGAACGAAGCCTGATTTTAATTAATCGTAATCAGACCGGCAGGGCACAAAGAAACCGCATTTGCGTCCACTCCGCGCCTCACTGTTTGAATTTCGGTGTGGGTCACGTGTACATATAACAACTGGTTTTATTGACACCCAACGCTCATCCACGTCAATTTTACGCTCTAGATCAACGCCGAAAACCGAACAACCCCCGGTTTATCCGGGGATTGAAAACCCCACGATTTTACTACTACTTCCCTACTGAAACCACGGTATAAAGCCAACATCCGCAGTTAAGAAACTCGCAAGTGACTCTTGAGGATCGAGTCTAGTAATTTTAATCACTACATTTGGCACGGAATTTTAACCCCCTACCCAATAGCATCACCTTCCCGAAAGATTAAAGCTCTTCTTATGTTTTAAGCATAGATTATATAATTCCTAAGTAAGAGAGTCGAAAACTGCGTCGCTGACTTCCTTTTCTGGATTTTCAGCCCACATAGAATGGCTGGCATAGGTGGTGTAAAATGGTGTTGGAAGTAACTAGCAGCCGGAACGCTTATTGCTACAATTTGGCAAAGTCGAGGCAATATCAACGACGCAACTGCAACGGGCGGTGTGCAGTTATTAGTTGACTCTGGCCCTGCGGCTCCCTGTGGCAGTTCACGGTGCAGTTCACTATCATCACCTATGCTCACGACGTGCACTGCAGACTAGGTGGTACCACGGGGTTTTCCGAAACACTGTGGGAAGATTGAGTTCCGGTGCAGAGTGCTTCGAACCCCTTGACCAGAATAAAATTACAAGGTGGAAAAGGGAATGAAGAATGTTGGCAATTACCGTATTATACGAATCGGGTTCTCGGACGGGGGGCCATTCCTCAAGTTACCTTGGTGCCATAATTGAGTAATAACCCCAGCGTTTCCGAGGCCTTTGGTTCATTTTAAGAAGTGGCAAGACAAATTCTCAATTTGCTACTCTATTCGCTGCGACATCCGTCACCGTTCTCAAGAGTTTAACGCATAATAGATGATGACATTAGTTTGGATTAGGTCGGACAGGCTTTTATGAAAATTTGACGAATATTTCAGGCGCGTGGTGCCACACCGTCTCTCGTTCTCGCAACTTACTTGCGGTTCATATCTTTAATGGTACTTGTCTCGTTATCGCTCGCGCTATTCCACGATTTAATCATAGAAAAATCCTGCTCGCAAAAATACTCACTCTTCGTTTTATAAACCAGCATAAATGTGTATCAATGCGACCGGGGAATTTCGATGCAATATGTATGCGCAGACGTATTCCGTTACATAAATCATAAGGTGGGTAAGAGAATGTCTCTGGCTCGTATTGAAATTAGAGGTTCGAAAAACTGAACCCAACCAAAAGAAAACGCGGACCCCTGAAAACGATATTGCCAAAAATTGATCAAACAAAAAAACGTAGCGTCTCAACGTGAAATAGATTTGGCCGAGTCTGTGCCTCGACGGTAATTAAAATCGTGAAATTCAATCAGTGCTGAAATCCAATCAACGTTCGATTAATTCAATTCGAAATTTAGCCAATTTTGACGTAAGAGGCAGACACATGTCCTCGGCAACGGAAGCCTGCAATATTTAGCGATATTGAATTTTTGCTACCTGTGAAAGCACATGCCTGGGGATGCACCGCAAAACTAATTTATAATGCTGAAAGATGAACTGCAAAGTAAACCGAAGATCACTTCTCCGGTTAGGAAGAAAAAGTAGGAGAGAAAGCAAACTTGAGAACCGCAAACTTATTAACAGGGGTTCAACAAGTCCCAAACACAAATATCTCCAGGTAATGTAGTTTGAGATCGTGTGTGACTTGGCGAAATGTTCCCTGAGTCTAAAATTTCACTTCACGGTTAGAAAATTCATTAGTTGGTATTCTGGATCGAGTAAATTTTCCCCGACGCTCTCGAATGCACAGATTCATCGCTTTAATTGTTATCTTTGCAGTCCCAAAAGCCTCCCCGTCATTTTTGTAGATCCATCTTTCGAAGGAAATAAAATTCGTTTCCGAAGAAACTGAATATCCTTATTCATCGTTTTAATAAAATTCAAATGGACTCCCCGGGCGAGGCGAGGTGTAAAAAAAAATTGATGAAACTAGTAAATTGAAATGAAAAATAAAGCAAACAGAACGGTAAACAATTATGGAACAAACAGGTGAAACACACTCCAGGGAAATTTGAGGCGTGTGTCAACAGGAGCATTCGCGGAAAAAACCACACTACCAGCATTTTGTACCCGTCCGTCACTTGTTTTCAAACCTCGAAACTCATTGAGCTGACACTCGACTGAAAGAGGTCAAAAAGGGATGATAATTATTCTCTATTTTCATACCAATGTAGCAGTAATTTCATCCACAGTGGGAGAAGGACGCGAAACAGCGGGAAACTCGAATCCGATTAGAGAAGAATGCCGGTCCCAGGGCATGAATGCGGAGGTGAAACGCATGAATTATCAAGGTAGTCATTAGGAAGGAGCTACGAAGCACAAACTACCCGGGTCTATTTCCTCGGTACTGGACCTCTGGGATCTGGACCCCACAGTTTGCCGTGACCTCTGCACCCCCGGTCCCGTTTCCGATCCGCTTCGATTCTACTTCCGTTATGCGAATTCACACACGGTTTTAGCTAAGCTGCAGTCTTCCTGCTTCAGATTTGATCATTTATTTACGGTCCTACTCTGACCCGGGTCGCAGCATGAGCAGTAAATTTCTTATCGAGCCGGAATTTCCGTTATATAGGATGATCGAGGTAATCGATGTAACAAAACTAACTCGCGTTATCAAAAATGAGTAGACTGGTTGTCATTTAGCGTACGAATATCACATTTTATTACCAAAATTGATTAAAAAAGCATTCAATTTCACCTGTCAGAAGTCGATTGATCCAATAATATTCGATATTATCCATTCAGGCCTCAGAATTCGCCCATTAATTTTGATAAACTGTGGCATAAAATATGGAAACGTTGATTCAATACATTAAAATTTATGGTTATTTAAAAATTAAATTTCCATCCCTCTCGGGATCCTCTTGACGTCGCGGTCGTGGCCGTCGCAAAATGATGCTTCATGTATTCAAAGAGGTTGAGGTTTCGTAACGTTAATTACCATGGTACCCACGGCTACTACGTCTAGCCTTTTTCCAGATATACATATTTCTTCAATTACCCGCCCGCCGCGTTTTACCGCCAATGAACTCTTTATCTTTTCCCAATGGGTGTGACTGTACGAAACCAGGACCAGTTTCCCGTTTTTTAGGACCTGACGAAGCGGTTATCGTCAGGATCTTGCAGTTAGTTGTAATCTGTGATAACGCCATGTATTTAACCAGACTTGTACAAATATATTTACCAGCGACGTGCAATTTGCATTTTAATTACTCATTACCATAGCAAATATTGCACCCTTCGTTACGCTGCTCCACCACCTCGACCGCCACCTCGTACTCCGGTACCATCTCCGCGTCGCTAAAACCCGCCTCTGTTATACCATGAGGCGAGAGAGACGGACCAACGTTCTTGGTGGCCTTGCAAGATTTACATTGTGCCAACCAGACGCTGGATGCTGGATGCTGGATGCTGGGTTCTGGTACTGCCGGTGGCTTCTCTATGTTACGAACCGACGAACAAACTGGTGTAATTAGTTATGCACGAACAGGCACCACCGCCGCCTTAGAGCTGTTTTAGAACAGAAACGTTTTGCATTATGTGTTACCTCGTTCTATTTCTCCTTTTTCTTTCTTCCTACTGACTAGAATTTCTAATGTAGGTACGATTCCTCCGACTTGTCTGTTCAAGGATGTAGTTGGATTTCATGGAGTTGGATTTGCGGATTTCTTTACCGAATGCATTCACCTATCAATATCTGCAAAGATCCGATCCGAATATGATTTTTAGAGTATTCTAATCCGGGCCCAACGGTGATAATCTGTAAAAATTATCCTATCGCACAGGTCAGATTGAGAGCGATACGCGTCACGAGAAGTCCAGAGTGATGAGAAACTTGGAACTTGCAGTTATCAGACCAAACTAACACCAAATATAAAACAATATGAGTTTACTTGAACTACTCTCTTTCTGGAGTTCTCAATTGATATGCAGCCTTTTACAAATCTTGGATTATCTCAAAAACTAATTTTCACTCACTTTTCAGATTTCGGCGATGATATATTTATCGAATCAACTTCTAGTTTCACAGATATCTTCTTTGATATATTATGAACAATTCCACGTGAGCTTTTTGAGGTCTGGTCACTGAATCTGGTCACTAAAAAACGACATACAAGTGCCTTTTTGGGTGAAATTATTGTTTCAAACTCCATTTCTTAGAACTTTATCACTGTACAACGAATTCCTTACGTGAATCTACTCTTTTTTCTATTCTGATATTGGAAAAAAAAATGGAGATTGCTGTAACTCAAGTACTTCATCGCCAATACCAATTCGAGCGGAGGCTTCGTCGGAGGCCTTTTGGGTGCATCGCATCGAATTTCGTTTTTTACTTAGTTTTGGATGTAAAAACTCGTGAGAAAAAGTTTGCATCAGTACAATATCAATTGTATCGGGAATGAACCTGAGTCTCACGGTGTGACAACGTACGAAAACCTGATACCTCAAAAGCACATGGGAAATTGGTTTCGTTTCCGTTCAACTATACAACGTCGGGTAATTTATTTATCTATCAAACAATATTTGATAGCGATATTATTTTCGGATCGTGATAAGCCTCGTGAGGATCTTACCAGGATCTTAACACCATTGGCGTAACGGCAAAGTAGGTACCGTCGGGTATACAGCTACAACATTTCACCCGATCGTGATTAGAGATATGAATACAAGTACGCGAGTAGGAGCCGTGATGTCAAAGACGTTGATTAAATTACTTCATCGTCAGCTCCGCTGCGATGATGCAAAGGAAGAGGGAAGAATAGTCGAGCTGCTTGTTAAATCTTCTCACACAGTTTGACCGGGGGAAAAAAATCTCTGAGGAATTCGTTCGACGATGAAGTCGGTATTTAGAGCTAATTACAAGTTAATGCTACCACCGTCCAATCAGCAACTGACAATTAACCCTCGGAAAAATACCCAGTCTCAGCTGAAAAGTTTCCCTCTCGTTCGAATCACAAAAAATCTTTCTCATCATCGTCAAAGTTTACCCAAATCTCTCGGTATTTCTGCTGTTATAGAACCGACGGTATCAGCGGGTAAATCACAGCTCGTAATAACCTCGTGTTAGCTGATTATCCAAGCGCAGTCGAACGGACTGGATTCGGAATTGATTTTGGAATATGGCCAGTTAATTAACAATAGAAGGGATTAATCCGTCTGGACGGTTGCAGCGGCACCAAAGTCTGCACCACTTTAGAAATTGGCGAGCATTATGCCTGGATTTCAGCCTCGCATGTGTACGTAGTCGGTGGTGGAAGGAGGAAGGGGGAAGAGGCACAGATTTTCGCGGGATGGAAACTCGAAACTTTGATCGGAGTTCACGGTTCATGGACGCCTTAGACTGATGGAATGGTATTTACAAACGCGAACAACTTATCAATTACACAAGACGATTCCGCAGCGACCCTTGGTGAAACCCTCGCGCTGTCTTACACTCCTCTTTCTCGCGATCTCAGCAACTTTTACCTTTTACCTCTTATACATCGACGACGCCCCCGATCCCGCACGAGGGTACGGGATAACTTTTGATTACCCGCATCCCCCTGCCCGTGCCGTCTGAATCCCGCAACGGTGGATTCAGGTCTCGACGCGGACGGGTGTGCAAATATTTGAATCTTGAAAATTTCGGATCAACCAAACGATGGAAGATTGGGAGATAAGAGCGTTTACTTTCCCCGGAAGTTTTGTACCTCACCTGATTTAATCGATTAGATTCCGTCGTTCCTTTTTTTCATCCAATTAACGTCGTACAGATCGTAGAAGCGTCTGCAATACGATTGTCAAACGTTTTGTTTCGTTCAAAATCGCAAATATACCGTCAAGGGTTAACGTCTTCCTTTTATTCTTCGTCGAGAGTGCTTTTAATTCAATTTACTCTACAAATTGGTCGACGGTTATACAGTCCGGACGGAAATGTTTTACCTGAGGGTAGGTTAAATAAAAAAGAACCTTAAAACTTTTTTAAACGGATTCTGATTCGAGTCTTTTTCTCACTTTCGTTTTTTTTAAATTTTTTTCTTCTTTTACAGAAACTCTTTGAAAGAATTATTCTTCAAGGGACGAAGAACCGAATTTCCGCAAGCTCGAACTTTCGTGTATTATCAAAGGACTACAGTAACTCCGATGGAATTGAAGATTCTGCTGACACGGTAATTTCACAAGGATTGATCTTGATCTGTGAGGAGTTTAATTTATTGACTTGCGACGATCGTTGCGATTCCGCGAGATAAACGAGACGCTGTATAGAATCGAATCTGTGAGAGGACTGCTTATCTCGTCTAGCTTTTGGTTTTAATTACGGAATACTGAGATTTGAATGAAAATTTTCAATAGCGAATATAGCTCTATACTTCGCGAGAGAGTACACGTAACGGCAAACAATGCCTTTTATTTTGTGGTTCAAAAGAGCACTCCGCGGATTAAAATTAAAGTTATTAAAGGTGTCCTACCGCTGCGACCAACCAGATACACCAGAGTCTCCGGAGCCAGCCAGAGGTGAGACAAATCGATCAGTTATCATAAAACATTTATAAATTCGTGTCAAATGTGTAGCCCCGAATCTAGTTGAACCGGTCAATGATTTTTCTCTTACTACTTTTCTCTCTACTGTTAATATAATTCGATCGCAATTTTTTAGACACAAAAAATTGCGATGTTTAAATTACTAGAATTTAGAGAAACATGATTCCTTCGTTGTGAAAGTGATTCTTAATTGTATTTGTCAAAACAAAATTTATTTCTCTCGACAATTAATTTTTCGAGAATTTTCATAAGATGAATGAGAAATATCCGAAAATGGTTAATAAAGTTGATGAAATTCAGACAGGATTTTTACAAGAAAAATTCTTCTTATAAGTGAAAATTTGAAAAATGTATCTTATATTAGCCGAAAAAAATTCATGAAAAATTCCAATTGTTTCAAGAATACTCAATTAACTTGCGTTTGATTGTTGAAAACGACTACATCTAATGCTTCGAAAATTTGATGCAGTACAATTTTTTCTTCAAAGTTTTGTCAAATTGCATTAGATTGTTGAAAAAGCTCGTATAAATAGCTACTTCCGATCTACGGGTAATAGGAAAAGTCAAAAAACGTCATGAGGTGCATTTCTACTGTGATACGATAACGGACAAAAATCGAGAACCAATTTCGTAAGGGTTGAAGTAAAACTTTGTCCACTTTCAATCGAACTTGAACCCGAACTTGCAGATCATATGTGCAGAGAAATCGGCGTTTACAAAAATACGGAGCATCAGTCTTACACGAATATGACTTTCATCGAAATAATGAGGAGTCTTCGGGGTCACAGACAGCCGGCCCCATTCGCTAGATGCGAACCCGGGGTTCCCGGCTGGACCATCGAAGAGGATTCCGACGCGCAGAGCATCGATGAATGCCTGAAGAATATCTGTAAGAAATCAGCGATTTGTCCACCGCATAAAAAGGAGGAAACTGACTCGGTATGGGATGAGAGAACACTGAGAAACAAACACACTTGTTTCGCCGATTAGATTCGGATCCATTAGCTCTTATACCACGGGTGTAATTTCTTATCGTGCTTCGTTTTTACTCCTGATAGAGATACGCAAAAACTACTATTTTTCCCACGCAAATTAACCCGCTCAATCGTGAAAGGCGAAAGACGAGTGAGTCGCAAAAAATCGCAACATCTTTTCATCCCACTAAGGATCGAAACTTTTAGCAAATTGCCTTTCCTCCTCCACTCGATGTCACCCACACCCTTATTTGGAATTCTTCGTTGTTTCATTGCGGTTTTCAAAATCACGGCATAAAAACTAATTCTGAACTTTTTTTACACAGGACGATGATGACCAGTGTTGAAATGATACGGAGGATGAAAAAACACCCTTGGAATTCGGATAAGACAGACAAATTTTCCGCCGGTTAAAACTTGGTGATTTAAATGTGTTTTTGCGGGGTTGATTTGAATATATTTTTTAAACCAGAGTTGGTAAATTATTATTTTTTCTTTAAACGAACTTAAATACTGTCAGAGCTGGTTCCTTTTCTTTCTCACGTTTTTTATTTTGGGTTTTAATAATGATGATAATGAGGGTAAATAAATTAATTGAACTAAATGGAGATTTTAATCCGGTCTCCCTTCCGTCCGAACAAGCGTAATAAATTATATCCATACTCTCCTTGGTGGTTTTTTTTCCTCTCTTTTCTTTCTCTTTCTCTCTTTTGCGACTGAATGGATTTTCCTGCGAAAAAAAGGGATGAGCAAACCCCTCGGAAATAAATCACTCTCACTGCGTGGGTAGGGACCGCATATCAATACGCAAAGTCAGATGAAAGAGAAAATTAAAAAGGCAAACGGTTTAAAGTTGTGTTTAAATCGATAAAACAAAAAAAAAAGTGGGGGGCGTTAAATTCCGCTCAAAGGGTGATCATTTTCCTCGCATTATTTCACAAACGAATACCACCACGCGTATTCTAAAATAGAATTCTGTATGCCAACGAACGTACGTTTTCATATCTTCAAGCTTCTTACTCATCGTTATTATCGAGCCTATTACCGAGTATTTTGCCTTGAAATACTTTGATCAATTCCCCTTTGAAAAATTCCTGTACCTCGCTCCGTAATATCCTTTAGAATTTCTTCTGACGATTTGTATTTATATGTTGTTACACTAACGCAAGTATGCTTTCATTCTGAATTCTTACCTCCTACCGTCTTTCGAGTAGGAAATAAGAAACAAGAAAGAAAAATGAAACGTCAAGCTTGAGCTTTTTTTTCATACTACTGTAACTTCGAGGAATCCAACATGATCCAAACACACAGATCTGACATTCAAAGATCCAATTTAAATTCTCGGTGTAAAATTAACCGCTCTCTTTACCTACATGTGTAAACCCCGCATTTTCGACGTGAGCAAGCATTGAAACAAGTCAGTGACAAACATTAACTCGAGGTTCGTAGAAACCAACCCCCGGAAACTACGATCTAGGTTTGAAGGGGAGGTTTAATTTCCTCAAGCCAACCGCAAAGTGCAAATAAGCCACCGGTTACCCAGAACCCGGAATAGGTACGCGTTAGTTGTTTCTGTGCAAACTATCATCTGAATGTAACGTCGTATACCTCAGAGCACGCCTACATGGAAGTCCGGTCCTTCGGCGACGATGGACATAACCATGGTTATTAAGGAGCGTTTCGGTGTCCAGAGGCAACGGCTACCGCGAACAACGTACCCATTTTGCAATCCTGCTCGGTTTTGGGTCATATATGAGCCGTGTGCGATCACCGCGTCGGAGTTTATGGTTCAATCGTGGTTTATGTCAAGAGAGAGTCGGTACCGATAGCGGGGAAGGGAGGATCGCGGTTTCACGTGCGTGCCAAAATTTTTATTGCAAATTTACGACGCGTCGTTAGAACGGAAACAATGGGATGTCCGCATCCACAGTGTTTGCGGCGATCCTGTCCACGGGACGCCGACGCCATTCGGTAGCTTTGTAACGAGATCTATGACTCGGAAGTGATGTGTGGTCTACGTGGGAAGTCACCAAGGGACCCTACAAACCGTCGTTTTTAAAACCGACGTTTTAATGGGGAAAACTATCTAGGACCCAGAAAAGTCAAGTTTCTGAGGGCCCTGGATAGTTTTCTCGGATAGAAAGTCAATTTCTCCACGGGAATTGTGACGACATTGCTTCTAGTTCTTGAATTATAATCGACGAAATAAAATGTACTGTATTTTATGTAACACTTTTATTATATATAGCTATCATATATATATTTTTTTTTTGGTTTTATACAAAATTAACAATCGCTGGACACGCAATTGCATAATGAGTTACATTTCCACAATTCCCTTATCACCTAGATATGAATAACTATGATTGACGGTTTTTAACCCGTTCATTCATTTTGGCATTTTTGTACAGAAAATTCAATTTTATTCTTATACACTATACATTTAGATATGTTCGAGAAAATTAATATGAAGCCTTTCGTCGCGCTCTCGAATACAGATTTTTACAGTCATTCTTCTATTTATTCCTTAAATTTTCTTTGTCACAATTTGAAATCCGATAATTATCCACCACAGAGCTAAGCGATCCGAAATCGCCGCATAGGCTTTCGTCACTTCGGGTTTACCATCTTCAACGGGTCACGATTGTATTTTGCAAAAACCTCGTTCTTAAAACCCTCAAACAAGTCTCCGTTCATACTGTTCTGACGCTCACGCCAGGCTGGTCTTCCCTTCCTCGTCTGGAGCCCCCAGTGGCCGGTGAAGATCGGAGAAAGCACCACGAACTTGTAGCCAGCAACGAACATCTCGTATACCTAAAAAAAAGAGCAGCGAAAATTCGAGAAACGAAATAAAAATCAGTGGTATTCGTTGAAAAAAAAATTAATAATTAAGAGTGTTGAAGAGGCCCGCGGATAGCTCCCTTATTGCCATGATCCCAAGTACCCGGATGCGATTTTTTTCCAATTTTCAAACGGCATTCCATTCAGGGGATTCGTCCCCCTAGATTGAACCGAAAAATTTCGCGTATCTAATGGCATAAGGTTGTAAGCGCCAAAAACGGGATTTTGGTGGCAAACGGTCGTATAAATTTTTTTTTTCACGCCATTCGCTCTGAAAACGGCCAAAACGTATAGATCAATTGAAATTACGAGATCGAAAAATGTAAGTGCAAAGGGTCATAAGTTTGGCCGATACGTTGTTCTTTCATTACAATTTTTAAGGAAAAATAAAAAACAAAGTAAAGGCAAAACGTCGTAGGCGCCATTTTTTTTAATGATTTTGATTGATTTTTCCAAATAGTTGTAAAAACTCGTGAAACGCGAAGATAAATTGAAAGAACGACCATTTGAAAAAAATTCGATAAAAAATATTGGTAACTAAAAGCAGAAGGTCGTGAGCGCCATTTTTTTTTTTTTTTATTTTTCACGATTTTTTCAAAAAGCTGTAAAAACTCGTAAAACGCAAATAAAAATCGAAATCGACGTCGTTTCGAAAAATTCTATAAAAGAAATCGCAGTCAAAAGTAGAAGGTCGTATCCGCCCATCTTACGACCTTTTGCACTTACATTTTTAAACAGCAAAACGTCGTATAATGGCGCTTAAGTCCTTATGTCATTAAACACGCGATTTGATAAAAACATGAAAATTGAGAAAATGGCGGCTAATATTCTAAAAAACACGGAAAATTTGACACATTAATTGTCATGTCAGTACCAAAAAATTATTTTTTCTCGACAGACGTCGGTTCAATCCGTGGAACTGATTGATATCTTCGTTTAGGTAAGAAAATCAAGTCGATATCTTGAGGCGTTCTAGAGTTATCGTTGCAAAACTAAAAGAAAAGGTCGTTTCGAGGGAAAACGCGTTTAAAGTTCAGGCGTAGTGTTACTGCAGGAAACTGTGACTCATGTAGAACTGGTCGCGCACCATCTCACACTTTCGGCTCTCCTGAGCTGAATTTTGCGAATTTTTCAGTTACGTTTGCGCCAAAACGTTCGTGAAAAATTGTACTATCGAAACGGATAAAAGAAAAAAATGGTATTTTTTTAAATCTAGGCCTTGCCTAATCCCCTTAACAGAGCTCCATGACACCAGGCGACACGCGCTCCTGGATCAGGCAATTTTGAATACACGATGCACCGTGTGGCTCGGCTGCGAACACCTAAACACTCACAATGCAGGCTATTCTCACGCAAATGAAATTGGCGGGTGTCGGGAGAGTACAAGCACGGTCCACGGAGAAAGGGGTAAAGCCGTAGGGCAACCGTTCGTTGGGTTTAATTTGCGAGAGCAGTATAGACGAGACCATAGACTGCAGACCCCGTTCTCGCACCTGTGCGTTGTTCATGATCCTCTGCGTTATTAAATTCGATGATATTTCCTCGGGGGTTTTAAGAGAGCGAGTTTATCACTCGACTGACCCGCGAGACGTCGCGATAAGAAAATGAGAAAGTTTCTTCAGGATGACAATAAATCAGGAAGATAGGTGTACCGGGTGAGTTCGACCGTGAAAATAATCAACCGTTCGATCAATCAGAGGCGATATTGAATGAAGAGAGGAACCACTAGGCACTAACTTCGGAACCTCTTATCGAGACGGAGGATTCCTGAGTTTTATTCGAGGGGATCCCATGTAAATAAGGTGGAGGGGACACGGAGGTGAATCTGATAATTGAGTTTTATGCGATCACACGACGCGACGGTCTAAATCCCACTGAATAAGGGGCGTCCTTACATCCACCGCCACTTATCGTCCATCCTACGGCAGAACCGGGGCTCTCCTATTTCTCAATGTTCGAATTTGCATTTACTATGTACTCACGAATCTATAGCTCTTGCCGTTTTCGATAAAGAAATTTTGGACCACGGAATGGCTCGGTTACATCGTCTCAGAAATCCTACAGGTGGTAAATTTTAAGACCCTGGTGCAACTCCTCTTCGGGAAACGACGGTAATCCGAGTCCTTTAAGAGTTTGGTCTAATCAGTTTGGTATTCATAGTCCGTGACTCTAACTGGGTCGAATAACTCTTTGAACGACTTTAAATAAAAAATACTAAACCCGGGAATCGTGCGGGGTGAAAATTAACCGTTTCTCCATTAATTAAATTCTCGGTCGGAGAATCAGAGTTAGCGATGTGCTAGAGGGATCACATTCACATTCTATGCTGTAGACATTAATTACATCGCGATTAATAAAAGCCGGCGTAAATTTCAATGGCAAAAGACTTCAAACGGTGCCAATGAATTATTCCGAGTAATCTTTGATCGTAATCAAAGCCTATTGATAAATTTGAAAGGGATTTTTTCAAATGAAGTAGAATGAATCTCGCGTCAACTTCGGAGGAAAATATCGGTGAAATAAAAAAGGCACGCAGATTTCGAGGCGATTAAATCTACGTCCCCCGACCCTGGAAATTAACGCGAATTAAACAAGCTCAACGCTAATAGCTCGGAAAAATATTTTAGCGACGCTCCCAGTCCCCAGGGGTTTTTCGAGAGAATAAAAATTCCTCTTCTAGATTGACAAAAGTTCTTCATTATCTCTTCCCTCAAATTGAACCCCGGGTGAATACACTATGTGGGTCGTAAAGAACGACACGAGGTCGTAAACACCGGGGGCGAAAGTCTACAAGACAAAATAACACAGTGAAAGAATATTCATTCTCATTCCTCCTACCGAATGTAGGTTGCGGTTCGCGAGAATGTATTTGCACGTTACTTTCCGTTATACGGGTGTACCTAGACTATTCTACCTGCTTGAACTCATCAGCCCTCTTTCTTGGCTTCAACACGGGATTCGTGACTATTTTATCACTCTGCACGTGCGGTTTTGATTTCTTTCTACTTCACGTTTCTCTGTTCCCAGGGAAAAGAGGACATTTTTGTAATCGCTCCGACTATTTTGAGTTTGACGTCTGGGTGTGTGTGACCAAATTTTTGTCCCCGCGATCAACGCGGTTTTCCCAAACTTAGAACTGATTAGATTTTGGCTTTGATCGGTTCAGTACTTTTTGAGAACGGATCAACGGATTTGAATGAAATTTGCTACCACGTCGTTTTTTGCGTCAGATTTGTGAAGTTCGAAATGGTGGATCCAATTTGCTGTGAAAAACACTAGAAACATTCGAAATCTTATGAAAATTGGTACTCTGAACGTTTTTCGAACCGCTGATCAAGAATCTGAGGTCAGATTTGCAAAATTCAAAAAAGTTGGAACGAAAAAGAAATAACGGGGTATTCAAAGACTGGCTTCATAGTCATCCCAAACCCGGTTGTTTCCATCATGTTATCCAGACCAACGTTTCAATACCGTACGTCACGTCACAAAAGCTATATTGGAGGTAGAGTTTCGGCTAGGGCGGGTTCGCCAACGCCACATTATCGACACGTGTATCAAGAGTGTATGAAAATTGAATAATGCTCGCTGGCCGAGTCTCAACGAGTCTCTGTCATCCGTTAACATTGTGGAATATGAAATCCAATTAACGAAGGGACCGCAGGCTAAGCCCGAACGAGATAGGATCGCGCACGTGTCATCGAACCGCCTGTCGTCAAATATTGTAACAGAGAGAATCCCGATACCCTGGTTATCGGCGAGGGGTTGGGTCCGGGTTCAAAATGTAACGGATAGCATTCATTGTGTCGATATACTGAATATGTCCGTCGAGGAAAAGGATATCGAAATAGTCACTGATTTTCGCCATTCGAATCCAACTCGGATGAAACTTGCCTGAGTATTTCTCGTGTAACCGTATCCCATGAATCGTTCATCGTGGGCCGGAACCGTGTCCCTGGCAACGTAGAATGGTTCGTATAAAAACTCAAAATTCGTCACGTCGTGACTCACGTAAACCTTGCCAGACTTTAGGCGATCGGATTCCGGTCCTCTTCCGGGGGTGGCGTCCCAACTCCATCTGAGAATACAACCGCAATATCGTTAATCGGTCTTTTCACTAATTCATCATCGAAACGATCGTTGAATTCAGAGCGGTGCGATAATCGTGGCTTCCCGAACAATATCGAAGCTACTTGTGGAATTTAACTGAATGACTTACCCCTCCGAATGTAGAATGTAGATTGCAATTAGTGTTTATTCTTTCAATGATTTGACTAGCGTGTATTTAACATCATGATCTCATATTTCTCACCTCGTGAAGTTAGTGGCGTACTGATTATAAATGAAAACTTTTTCGTGAAAGGGTCTGGCCAGTCCCTTATTTGCGAGTCTCACGAGTTCAGTTTTATTCTGGGGGAATCTTATTCTGACGTCGAGTTCGTATGTGGGAATGACGTACGCGCACTTTTCACACTTTTCCGTACTCCTTAAAAATTCGTCCAACAAATTGGCCGTATTCGTGCTCGGTATTATGTCGACATCCGTTAAGAAGACGTAATCGGTTTGGCAATTCTTTCTCGCCGTGTTCCGCAGGTGATTCTGCGGGTAGAAGTTCTTCGTCTTCCACTTCGTCTGGGACTTGGATAATCCGTCAAGAAGTCTGCTCAGCGTCGCTTCCGGCTTGAGGCAGTCCGTGTCTTCCGGAAGCTCGACAATCACCGGTTGGCTAATCACTGGTCTGTCCTTCGGTATTACCACGGAAAACGTCACCCTCTCTCTTACCGGTTCGTAACATTTTATCAGGTAGCTAAGGTACCGTTGAAAGACTATAAAGTCCTCGTCTCCGGCCGTGAATATCGCCACGGAAATTGGACCGGTCCAGTGATGAGCTACCTGGACCAGGGAGTGGAGCCTCTCGACCGAACTCTGCGTCGCGATGCAGACCAAGTTGGAATCCGACAAGGCCGCGTACCGGGAGCCAACCACCACCGAGTCGAACACCTTGTACATCCTCCTCGCGTCCCATCTTCCGAGTCTAACGTCCATCGGCAAGGCACTGGACTCCAGGGCGGGATGATAATCCCGTGGTTCACACGGCTGGACGAGATCCGGTGTCGCACCCAGTGCCGATAAATTGATATCGGTGAAGACGTTCGGTTCCGGTTGGTCGTCCGCTGGTGCGGCGTAGTTCAACTCGCAGTTTTCCGACTGCAGTAGCAGCATTGTTAGAAGCAGGTTTGAGAATGTGACTATTATCACGCTGATCAGACTCAGAGTCCATGGACGACATCCAAGCTGGAATCACAAGAGAAACAAAAGAATATATGTATTGTTTGCATCGAGGGAAGCTTACCTGTCATTAGCCAGTGCAGGGGGACGGTTTTTGCCATAGTGTCAACGAAACTTTTGGGAATTATGACGCTAATTATACCTCATCAAAGGTTTTCTTGCCTTCGTGGTTGAGAGCCAAAATTCGCGAAAGGTTTTTTGTATTCCACTCCAGAAATTCTAACTCAGGAACTAATAATCATGGATACAAGATAACAGGGTGGCCTTCACACTTTATAATCGTATCAGTAAATTATGCGAAATCGGAAGTGAAGAAATTTTATTGCAGAAATTCATTGAAATGATCGTGTTTTTAACCGATATTCAATTGATGATCCAAAATTGATATTTCATCAAGACAAACTTTACTCCTTGGCGACTATTTATCATGAAACGAAATTGATATTGTAAAATAAAGTAAAAATGGCCGTTCAGTTCATACAATTTTGAAAGACGATATCGAATCAGTGTAGTTTAGACTGTAATTAACTCAATTTGTGTATTATTCCGCTCTTTTCTCGCAAACATTAATCCGCCAACTTTTTCCCGGTCCTGAGAGATTCGCAACTGGATACCTACTCGCTATTAATTACGCAGCTGTACGAAGGATAGTTTATAGTCGACAGTGGCAATAGGATCGGATTACGTATCCTCTCGTACTAACGACCCAATCCCCATTAGCCTTGGCCGAGATGTTTTATAGCCTGGGTATACCAGCGGTGTCTCGTTCCATTATAAAAATTAAATAATTTCACCATGAAGAAGAAAAGTGTTTTTTTTTTCTTTTCTTTTCTTTTCTTTTCTTCGTCGAGCTGGGACTCCACGAGTGTGAATACCTTTGAAAATTTCAACTCTTCGAGAACCCCGAAATAAATTTTTATCCGTGAATCTTCGCCCCGCGGTATACCACTTCAAAGTTAAGTTGTTGCATCGATCGGTTTTATACCTGAAGAAGGGACAAGTGGCTAAAGCTGAGCGGTAAGAAACCCCGAGTAAAGTCCTGCACTGATTTACTCAGAAACTATGCGAAACACACGGCAGAGCTTTCGAGGGCTTTGGGACCTCGGTGTGGGGCGCGAGCCACCCTCTTTCGTAGATTATCTCAAATTCTTTATCAGCAATTAATAATTTAAATCGGGGATCCGTTCCTTCTCGCATTTTCGTTTGTATGGTTCACGTCACTTCCGGTTCTATTGATATCGTTCCGAAGTTATAGATACAGTGCAGACGTATCGGTTTTCAATGCCCAGTTGATATTCTAGTCTGGCCCAGTTATCGGAGAGTAAATGTATCAGCTCATTAAAATTTATGTAAGGAAAAATGATTCTTCGAGTGGAATATTCAGATATTCCGCAACGGATATAACAACACCACTGTATATACAGCCTATTCTCGTTACCAAGTTGGTATCTCTTAGATCTGTACGTAAGAATTCCTTTCTCCAAGGGGTTTTGGTATTCATTCCGATTTCAAAAGGGAGAACTAAATTTACGATACCATATGACGATATCAAGACGACTTGATTTTCTTTCATGAATCGTGATTATTTCTTTAGAAAGGCCGTTGGATTCATTGAAAAAAAAATCCAATAACGACGTCTCTGGTAATGATTTTTCCACCGATTTTTCTGAAAACTAAACTATGAATCAACTTAAAATTTCAGGTCAATCTCAGATGAATTGTATCTGCACGTAATTGGTACAGTGAAATTCGAGATGTTATCAAGATAGCCTGAATTTTTTTTTCATAAGCTCTCGAAACTTGAATGCATAATTTCTACAATCCAGTCCCCTAAACCGAATCAGAAAAACGACGGGGTGAACCACTCGTGAAATTCAGTTGTACAACAGTTTGTCACTTCCCAAAAGTCCCAAGAAGTCTTGGATTCCTTTAAAATCCTTCGAAGTCTTGTACACGAAATTTTTGTCAGTGATTAACCCCTGGGTATAAATCACAATGATAACGGTAAAATATATTGAAGAGGCTTTCGGACAATCGTGGATGCGTGTTTGTGACGTCATTGGGGAACTAGAACCGCAGCTATAGTACCGTCCCACATTTAGGATCGCTGAGTTGCCAGTCAAGTGACCACAAACAGGGAGTACACAGGGTGCAAGCTGTAACCTGGAGGCTGCAAGCACCAGGAGTGTGTGCAGACAACGGTATACCACGCGGTACGCAGCCCGTATAAGGACATGATTGATTATGCTGGCACAATGTTATCGCTGATAGAAGTGGTCGAGGGCCTACATCTACATGCCTCGATGTTACATCGCTGAACCATTGCCACGTCGCATCGTGCTCTGACGACATATTGCAACACTTGTGCGCTTCTGCAGAGTGTTTCACGAGGGGTCTCGCATTATCAGACTGGAGCCTGGAGGGAAGTCTTGACTGCCTCTTCGTGGAGATCGGAACTAATTTAGTGGGTGATAACAACCGGTTATATCGTTCATAGAGTCGTACGTGCATTCGTGGTTACGATTCTGTAGTGGCGTCGTTACACACATACCCTCAGACTCCGTATTAGTTTATTATCGCAAACTGTAATAAGACGGTGGCAAGGTCGTTCGAATGGGCTGCCAACTATCGTATCCCCATTTGCATAAAGGCGCGTCTAGCATTCAGAGTTTCAAAGAATTTTTCAATTCTCGGCTATTCAGACTAACCTGCGACGAAGCTTTTCCGCAACGAGTTGCGCCCGCGGTAATGAAGAGTATTCAATTTATTCTGACCCAACCTTCGCCAGGGTCTATCTAACCGAAGTGGCGAAACGGCCTCGGATGAAATTCCATTTTCCTCGAGGATAAATCCAACCAAGTTGCCGAATTATCTGTCGATGTTTTCGCTCTTTATTCTCAATAGAGCTTCTGAGTCTAGTTGACGCTCCGGCTGTGACTAAGACCGAAGGCAATTAGATCCAATTAAAATATCAAATAAACATGAACAAACGGTTTCATTCAGGGTCTGTGGAACACTTTTAGTGTTACCGGAGCGAAGGGTACGCTTCACTCTTATGAAACGTACCAATTACGTCTTACTAGATGTACTATACTTGGCTGTGAAACCGGCCGTACAACGACGTCGTTAGTAAGTCTCTGCTCTATTCTCACCTCCGTTCGTTGCCAGTGTACCGACTCCGAGATAAAGTTTTTACCTTATTCACAGAGTGATAATGAAAAACTTATCGCTGCATACTCCCGGACTACTAGACTGGGTTGTTTTTCTTAAAAGTCGACTCCTTTGCGTCCACTTCACCCGCTTCAAAAGGCTCCAGCGTCCCGTAAATTTTCAGGGGACAGAATGAACGAGGGTGAGGAGAAAAAAATGTTCAGATTTAATTAATGAAACTTGCTTCTATTAACACGGTGAGATAAACCCACGAGTTATGCGCCTCGGAAAATCCGAATTACTTATACCAAGATCGTGACTTTAAGTCAGACTTATCGTCGACCGATTGACAATTAGATCTGATAACTTTCAATCTGCTTGTAATAATTATTCTTCACGTGAAATGAAGTGAAAAAAAACGCCGACGGGTCAGAAACCGGGGCGTTTACCTCATCAACATCGGAACAAGGAGTTTCAAAGTATTCCCAAGGTCCGGGATCTCATGACCTGAGAAATTTCTAATTAAACTGACTTTTGGCGTATAGTCAAACATCGAGGGTGTTGCGAGACCTGCCCTCGACCACTTTGCACTCAATACAACCGAGAACTACTTTAGTTTCTCGTCTGAGCCCTTCGAGGTGACAATCACACGGTCGATTACCCAGAAACCCTGAAGCTTACCATTTATAGCCGAATACCCGCAAACCGCCAAAACCCCGGAATCGTCCTTTCTTCTATGCCCACATTTTTGAGGGGGAGTAGCATGTACGAAATCGGCGACATCCGCGAGCAGACCCAGAATTTTAACGAATAATTTCACGCGAAGAAAGCTTAATGACAGATGGAAATTTGGACGCGATAATTGTGGTCGTTCGTGCGTAACGACGCGGCTACCGAGGCCTAATCAGAATTTCTCGTACTTTGGACGAGCTGCCGAGTTCCGTCGAAGGAACGGGGTCCAACTTTTTAAATTTGTTACCTCCGTAACCGGCTGCAGAGATTCGAAACAAGTGATAAACTCGGTTTGCGATGAATATATTCATTTTATTATGGCTACTTACCGCCTCCTGCAACCTTGTAAATGGATTCATGAGGTACACTCCCTTATTTTGTCGTAGGGCTGCTCGGTAACCGGGTGCGCCTTAGATGGGGTAAAAATCTCACCACACGGAAAAAAAAGATGTAATTATTGGGACAGCACTCTTTTTGGAGTTAAATCTACAGGAATTGCTGTAAATTTAACTCCAAAAATAACGAAATTATCAATGGGATTGATAAACCTCAACGCAATTGCTACAGATTTAACTCAAAAAAGAGTGCTGTCCTAATAATTACATCTTTTTTTCAGAGTCTCATGACTTCTGTCAAATTTTTGTATAATTTCAAATCTAGACGTGCGACTCGCCTCACGGAAGTGAGAATCAAACTGCTTCCAAACGACACATATTCGATCTGTGATTAGATAGTTCTCTAGTAATCATGTCAGAGAATATTTCGATAAGCGTATAGGCAGTAAATGTTCGTTGAAATGAGTCACGGAAAATGTTTCTACTGTGTATATAGAAAAAAATTTGTCTCCTCAATCGTTGATAATGGTTTTACCGCGACAATATGATGAAAAAAAAAATACGCACGACTTGACGTTCTGTTATACTTGGAAATTGCTTCACGAAAAGGTACGAGAAAAAAGTAAAGTTGGATCGAGTTTGAAGAGCTTGAGACGCGTGGTGCGAAATGAAACGCGAGTACTTCGAGGCTTCGGTCACGTTTATTTTCAGAATGTAATCCCAAATTCTCACTGTAGGTACTCAAACCACCACGAAATTCGATCGCGTGGTTGAACTCGGTTAAACTATTTCACAATAACGTCTCGAATTGTCGATAACACTTATCGCCAATTAGTACCTCACTACCGGTGGAAGGGGGGACGGAAAACTTCAACCTGGTCAGACCCAGAAACACTTCTGACGTTTCTGTACGTGCGACGAACCGTGTTACTAGATCATGACTGAAAAAACAGTGGCTACAAACAATCAGTTCATCAGGTAATTAAGTGATTAAAAATTGTGTTTGATAGTCTCACGGCTGGCTTCCAGTGTTTATAGAAAAAATTATTGGCGAACACCTGCTTCTACGTCCGACTATCAATAGTTTTACGAGCACTGTAATAAATATTTATGTGGCATGCGCAGAAAGTAAATGTTTATTCGGCAAGGTTATATTTTTCGTACGAGCCTTGTAAAGCAACGGCGAGTACTAAAAACATAACCTTGCCAAACAGTTACTTTCTGCGCGCGCCCCATACAATATTTTTCACGGAAAAGGCATTAATAGTCACTTTGACGCCAGTTGAGTTCCGCACGAACTGCGTATAGGAGCTGCTGTAAAAGGTAGTAGAGAGGGGGTAACCTGCGGTATAAAGACTTTATTCCGCAACGTTGACATGCGCACTTCGAACCGCGCATCAAAGTTGCGGCATAAAGACTTTATACCGCAACTTTGAACTTAACGGTATAAAGCGCCACTTGCAGGAACGAAAACAGGCGTCAAAAAGTGACTTTTTTAATGCCTGTGCCGTAAAAATATCTATTCTTGTAAACTTCCAACAATGTATTGCAAGTTTTATTCACATACAAAAGTCATAATATTACTTCACATTTCACTAAAATTGATTCACAAATACGGCGAATTTACTACACAATGTTGTAAAATTCATATATAATTTCGTACTTTTGCTATGAATATATAGTAATATTAAAAATTTGTTCATAAATTCAAAGAACATGCATAGCAATTCACTTTGCTATACTGAATTTGTAATTTTACAAAACTTTCGTGTAGGTATTGTGTAGTAAATTCACAATCATTTTTTACAGTGAGACTGAAAGAAACCTTTTCCTCTTTGGATTTGACATTTAACAAAAAAATCTGTTCGTAATCGCAGGGTGTACTTTGAAAGTTGAATATTAGCGGTAATATTCCCACGGGCAAAGTGCAGACTGGTTAGTTTTACGAGATATACCAACGTGTGAAAAAAGAAAAGAAAAAAATTCGAGGTAGGTGGGTTCCTGCCACATTGAAAGCAAGTAGAGAAAAGCTGTGAAACTGATGTGAGCTTCAGAATCAAAGAGCCAGCGCTTTGAGTGCTGAACGAATATGGATAAAGCGTTTTTCCTCTGGTTCATTAGAATTAAAAAGAAAATTTAAAAACGTTTCATTTCTGTTATATTCCACAGTCACTTTTCCCCCATGTGAGAGAAATCATGAGCTTATTTTCATTAGTTTATTCCGGGGCTTTTCGCGAGTGACGATGAATCAAAATATTTGGAAATAAAAAAAAACCATAAATTTTAACGTCACTCGCATAGAGTGTATTCTTCTGTACTCGGTATATCGCTAATTGTGACGTATGAGTGCCCCCAAAAAACCCACTCGAATCGAAAATAAATAAAATTCTCTCCGCATTGTGTGTGTGTGTGTGTGTTTTTTTTTCAATTTTTTTTTACGCCAGCTGCTCGATACCTCAAGCGCACCTGGCCCAAAGAACCCGGAGGCTGAAGTGCGTGAAACCCATCGATAACAAAACGTGAAGAGCACCTTTACCCTCATTCCGACAGATATTGAGATATGCCTACACAGTTGTCCATAGAGTCGACGTAATTCCACGTTAATTAATACCAAAGATCGAATGAATCATCTAAATAAATGTACAATAAATTCTCAAATATGAATGAACTGATTGGTGGACAAGTGATCGAAAAAATCACAGAAATCGAATAGTCTTCGATGATTCGATGAAACTATTCCCTTCTGTAGCGTTTCGCGAGAATTATTATCGCAATTAGAGAGGGTCTCGTCGGGCAGAAACATTACGATAAATTTTCTCGTCCGGTATTATAAATCCTCCGGTCCTTTTGCCACTCCACAAGTTTCTACAGCTACGATCCGAAACCGTGTTCTTCCGTGAGTAATACTATACGCGTCGATGTTGGTAGTTTAAAAAGTTTCAGGTTTCGCAACAAGGCGAGAGGCGCGAACTGGCCAACAAAGTTCAATGATAAATTCTAAGCCCCGAAAAAACTCATTACTAAAAACTAGGGGGAGGGACTCGGACCTTTCAACATCCTTACATCCACCGTTTAACAGCTCCGAACGTCTTCACGCCGATCGATAAAAGCGTGTTACGTGGATGCACTATATAACCGCATATGTTCATATCTCATACTTGTTATATTTTCATGGGTACTGTTTATGCCCGATAACTTCTTACCATTTACGACTTCATCGATAACCGAGTCCCAGGACTCGGACGATATTCAAAGGACTCGCGATAGCACCGCGCAACTCGTTTCAATTTATAGACCATAGATTCGAATAGCTGTTACATAGAGATTCGTGTCAGATATTCGACGACACTATCCAACCATTCGGAGGTACAAACGGAACAATAAAAAAACACCCGAGCATTACATCGGTCTGTGATAGCAAACTGAAAAAAAAACTACCCCCGAGATCCTCGTCGTTGCTTGACCATATTTTTCCCGGTCAGAAGCCTCGTGGCGTTTTTTGAACGACTTTCGCCCTTTCTACACGGTGGCGACATCTTCTAACAACCCCTTGAATTCTGAGCCTCGATTCCTCGCTGTGGGGAAGCTTTTTTCTATTTCAGATCCTCAAAGCTCGCCGGCGACTCGACAGGGACTCACCAGAATCATTGATAGACGGTGAGACTTGCGACGAGGATGAGGATGAACCCTTGTACCGAGTTCAGAGGAACGTGGCGTCCATTAGCTGACTCAGATCCGGCTCCCTTCTTCGGATTATTGTCGTGCCTCAGACAGGTGCGACGATTACAACTGTCCGCTAAAAAAAACTCCACGCGATCACTCAGCACCGGTCACTATTGACTAGATAAAACAAAAACACCCCTGTTTATTTACCGCCGAAGAAATAAACGCGTTTTTAGTCCACCGCCCCGACACCGACGGCGGTTCTGGCGCACAGAAGCGCGCGCAACCCACCGATCGATCATGATACCGCTTCGAAGAAGAACCGGGAAATCAGAATCCAGACGAAGAGATACTCGAGGGACGTGATTCACTTTGGGACAAAAAACACAAACGATCGAATTTTTTGGGTATTTTATTACTAGCAAAGTGTCAAAA
Source organism: Euura saliciscinereae (assembly GCA_018420115.1). Classification (NCBI taxonomy): domain Eukaryota; kingdom Metazoa; phylum Arthropoda; class Insecta; order Hymenoptera; family Tenthredinidae; genus Euura; species Euura saliciscinereae. The sequence goes on along the minus strand of JAFFZH010015856.1, from coordinate 66,716 downwards.
AGTTGACGACGATGGGAGCTTTTTAATTCAGTTTTCATTAAACCACACGTGGTTCAGTTCATGTCGATCGATCTTCCGGACAGTGGAGACTTTTGTCGAATTCCTTCAGCAACGTTGGTCCGGGGTGTAAAGCTCAGCGAAGCAAGGTGCGATTTACGAGAATCTCCACGACCCTCTTCTCGTTCTGATGACGACGCTGTAGATCCTCTAGACTAGGATCACCTGGACCTTGTTCCACGGACCGAATCAAAGTCTTTCTCGATGACGGTCCAAGTGTCTTGAACTCAGTTGAGATTTTTTTGCGGTCCTTAATCTCAGTCTCGGCAATTCTCCTGGGTCTGTGAGTACGAGGGGCTTTTTTGGACGCTGCAGTATTAATTTCAGGAGATTTTACGTCCGGCTGTGTCTTGACGGTAAGATCCTGTGATGAGTAGCAGAATAACTGAGCTTTAGGAACAAATAACGTCAAATTCATCAGAGAATTATTCTTCATTCCACAGATGTGAAAAACTGACGGTTGGCGTTTGGTGCGAACAGATATTTTATCTTTTTGGTTTACTGAGGAAGAAACTGTTCAACATACCACTGAAACATTTTACTCTACCTTTGACTCTGGGTCTAGTCCTGCACCGACATCCTTGGTCAAAGGGAATTCGCCACTAGCTTTCTCAACGTTTGTTCTCTTCCACTGCAACAGACAATAAAACTGAAAAAAAAAAACGTCGAACAAAACAATTTCCACGGTTGAGCGTGAGAGTCCAGTGGTCCAGACGAGGGATTGGAATGTCGGATGCGAATCTGTGAACCCCGCGCGATATTGAAAGAAGGAGATAGAATCTCTGAGATTGTATTTCGGTACATATACCAACTTTGACGCAAAAGTAATTTATTTTTCTTGATCAAATTCTACGAGCTCCCTGAGCGTCGAAAATAATCTCCGGGTTTAATTCCATTCGTCCATAATAAGGTGGAAAAGAAAATAAAAGAAAAAAAACGTGTCTCCCGTCGGATAATTCCGATTATTAAAATATTCAACAAGAAAACTCCCAGGGTCCCTTCGTTAATTAAATATTTACCTGAAAGAATCGCGTTCAAGACTCCTTGCTAAAACAAAAAAACGAATAAAGAGGAAGAAGATCGTTACCGTTGATAATTACTAATTCAAAGAATCTCCTCGACGTATCCTCGATCCATTCTAATTTCAAACCGAACACGTGAAGACTGCTGAACCGAAAGCTCCCAACGAACCTGAGCCAGTACCTGCGAAACTGGACATTCTGAGGCATCGAAACTGGGAAGCAGGGAACAGGCCAGTGGGCAACACGACTGACCACCTGCTTTGTGCGTATAATTGGATTTATGTCCAGTGAGTGCCTCCCTGCCAGGCCGGTTGCCTACCACAACCTACAACCTACAGCCTACAACATGCCGACGTACAATTTCGAAACCGCGGACCTGGTCCACAGTCGCTCTAACTCTTCCGGCTTAATCTCGACTTTGTTTTTCTTCATTTAACCGGAAAAATAGGCGTTAAAAAATACGACTGAGCTTTTTCCCAACGTAGATTAGACTCGCGTAAACAAAAGGATTCAGCTTTTTTCCCCTCTCGAATAGAAACAGAGTTTTGAAAACATGATTAAACCTTCAAGCGAGGCAAAGGAGAAGATTGTTTGCTCTGTCGTTCCAGGTTCCTGACATCTTTGAAATCTGAATTATCTCTATGTATCCAGAATACATCCAACAGAGTAAAAGTTGTTCAAATAAATAAACTCGTCGTTAGCTCAGAGTAGAGAATAAGGAGTGTCTACCCTCGTTGTAATTAATCGCCATCGATCCTCGAAGGTATTGGACAGTCGATCGTTGCGAAATCAAGTGACCGAAATGTTATTTAAATTGGTAGCGAATCACCGTAGTGATGGAAAAATTACTCGAATATACGTACACATATACATGGAAGTAGATATATAATTGGCAATTAGTTCAGAGAGCTTGCGGATCGTCGAGGACCTCCTACGAGTGGATAGAGTCGGTGGGTACGGATGCATAACCCACCTGAATTCAGAATGGTATCCAGGGATGGGCGGTAATGTCAGCGATCATGGATACCCATTATCAAACGTAATTTATCAGGCGAATCACGGAGTTGTTTAGATTAATTACGACGCTATTATAACGAATCTCTTTTCACAAGGATTCGTAAATTATTGCGCAGTTGCGAAATATTGAAACGCGAAACGATATTTCTCCGTGTTAAAAATGAACGCCTGTAAAAAACTGGGTGCTTTTTTTCCTGACCTAATACTCTTCCGACTCCCTCCGGACCAGGGAACCGTTTTTCCAACTACGCCGGCCCCGCGAACCACCGTCGAAAAAACGAACTCTAAATCGCCTTACGAGTGACCCAAAAATACCGAGCTTTTTCTCGTCTGATTCATAACGCGATCGATCCCGGAAATCCAGGTGCTGCTGCACTGATTGCATCTCATAATCGCGACCAGCTCCGGTCCGTTTATCATGAGATAATCATTAACAGAACCATTTCGGTTAATTTAGGCTCCGATCAATGACTCGATTCTCCACTGCCGGGTAATCCTCGGTGTCCCAACTACTGCGTTGCTAATCTTAACACGTGTCTGATAATTACTGCGGAACCAATGGCTATGAAGCTTCCCTATACGGATCCAGGTAATCGATGAACGATGAATTTTCGTTGCCGATCCCCGGGACTTCCGGTCCTTCGTCCCATCGCGATCCCGATGCAGGACGTTAGATGGACGGACACGTTCGGCCAGGCCAGGGGCTCATACACACCTTTCGAAGTTCCAAACGCCGGACAACGTTCTCGCGGTTACGCGTGCTCGCCGAGTCCCCGTACCAAGTTCGTCGCTTCAGCTTTTCCCACTGCAAACAAGACGGAACGAACAGCTTCAACTAATTATAAGTTCGCGTCTTGTATACGGTGCTTATATTTAACTTCCGGTATTCCGTGTGATTGAATCGATAAATGGACCGCGCAGGGTACGAGCTGTTACTTTTTTAACGACTAGGAAAGAGCGGTCAACGTTGGCCCCGGGGTTCACCCGGCACGATAAAGTAACTATGAAAGTTTAATTTCCAATCTGGGAAAAATTGTTCTTCCGGAATGGTTTTTTTTCTTCTCTTCATCCCGTACCGTATCCTTGCGCACATTTAGTTTTAGTGTCAGCGCAGCGAGCCCCGAGCTGATACCGAGAGGGACGTGAACCTTGGTTTGGAAATGCGGCAGGGTGAAGCTTTTGAAAAATGCAGAACAACCCGAAGTTACGGTCCGTTTGAAAAGTGGATTTACTGTTTAGCCGGCGCCGAGGGACCGGTACGAAACTAAGTGGAACGGCGACACCTCTACCACGCAGCTATATCCACAAGGTGAACCGGATAAAGTTTGCTGCACTTTTCTTCATGAGTGAAACTTTTCACCTAAACTCTCGTCAGAGACTCTCGACTTATCGACCCGCAGCCCTAAGGCGAATATAAAAGACCAAAGTTACACGAACCTTTTCACGTATCTCAACAGGGTCTGGACCCAGGGATCGATCGGGTCTTGGAACCGTGAGACATTCGTAGTCTCTGATACTGTAAGGACGGTACGAAGCCTGGTATCCCTTTTTCGTTGTCATCCCGTAATCAGATACGCTTTTGAGGTTCCCACTCGCGACGTAACGCTCGTTGACGTCCCAAGAACGGGTCGTTCTCGGATGGTTTATCAAACGACGATAAAAGCTCAGCTCGCTTTGATCGTCGCGCGGTGTCGATTCCGAAGGGCGACTCTCGACGTCGCTGATCTGCTCCCGGAAACTGTCGCCGAATATCGAAAGGGCAGAACCCTCGGGTGAGTAAATTCCAGGGCTGACAGGAACGCCTGAAATTGTTCACCGTGATATAAAAACCCTCTACGTCATTTCATGACCCGGACCGACCCGCTCTCCGATGATACTGCTCGAGGTAACTCTTCGGCTTGGTTTTGGCCTCGATGATTTTTGGCGGTAAAACGCTGTTCAATTTCTTATCGTTCTTCAACGTTGAGCAGATTGAACTGACTTTGGATCCCAGAGTCGAAGAGCTTGAAGATTCGTCGGAAGTTCTTCGGCGAGGAACAACTTCCTGATTACGTCGAACCATAGGAAGAGGTTCGGGCTGTGCAATTAACGCATTTCTCTTCTCTGCTCCCATCGACTTATCTTGAACGTCCGAGTTTCCAACGACTCGGCGAATTTCGAATGCCTCGACTGCATCGGAGCCTGGAATTTCTGCTAATGGAATAAACGATTCTCTGAGGGGATCCACCCTCGCCCCTCGCAAGCTCAGTTTCAACTGCATTCGACCCAAGATTCCTGCAACTCGGGCTCAAACACTTTGACAAGCTTAACCTCGATTCGTTCTACTCGATGATACCGCTTCCAAACCACGTTCTGTCCACACCGAGGCTGCAAACTCCACCGATTTACAACCCCCTCCCTCCAGGGAGTCTAACGAGTAGAGGGACATCGTGTTGTCGAATCAGACGAGAGTCCCTTTGAATTAAAACATCGATATATATGTTAATCGTTAAAATTAAAAAGCTCTTCTACATACGTATGGAGTCTTTTATTTTTCATGTGTACGAGGAGTTGCCTACGCGAAGGCGCACCGCGCAGTCCCGATCGATACGTCCGAAGGTCTGATAAGAGAGATTCGAGGCGACGTTGGTTCGTTGCTTATTGGAAAGCTTGGTGGCGCCAGTTCGCGGATTGTATACCGTGTGGACTGCCGGTTGCGTATAATCAGGCGCGCAGCGGTTACGAAAGTGTTTGAAAAAAATTTGAATATCATGAAAAATGCATCCGAGTCACGCAGCTGACACAAAACTAGGAACGGTTGTCGATCGATTATTCCTTCGAGATCTGCGAGCATTCCGATTCCCAGTGAAATTGGAAATTAGAAATTAGAAACTGCGCATGTGGGACCCCGACCGTGACCGCGGACCCTCCTACTGCCAGCTGATTAGCGCCGTCGTGCAGGAAACCGGGAGCTTGAACCATCGCCATGGATACGAAACAGCAAAACAAATTGCAGCACGTGAACGTTCGCGTCGTGGTGACAACAGTGAATCGCTATGTCGAAACCGTTCGATTTCGTGCGGGGTTCTACCACCGATACGATAATCGGGGAAAATCGGTGTAATTACAGTCTGTGTTACGCCTATCCCGAGATAAATGCCGTCGATAGGGTCGACTCGGTAATTTCGACCGAAGGTACAACTAATCCGAGAGAATCATGCGATCGTGTCAACGCTATGATCGAGGACGGACTCTACGCCGATTCCGCAGAGCCTCTTACCAAGACCGTGGTTAAACCCTATCAGCTAAATCGGTCAGAGGCTAGGGACCTCCAGGCAAAGACGTGCAGCAGGCGACTCGAAATAGCCGTTAGGGAGGTCAGGATACATCCGGGTAGGAGTGCATCCGCGGGGGACTCCGAGTCGCCGGTCAAAGTGACCTCCGTGGCTTTGCTGTACAGGAAGAAAGTGATCTGCAAATCCGCGGAACCCTTCAATAGACAGTTGTATAAATTGCTGCTGAGGGATCCTCCGGACTCGGCGAACCTCTCGATACAGGTGCAAGCTAGAGACGGAAGCTCGAGTATACTTCCGTTGCCGCTTCCGAGACACAGTGTAAAAAATAGCAGAATCGAAATTGACTTTTCGATCAGCACCATCGGCGGTCTTGTGCACTCGGGGACTGTCGTGTGCACGTTCTCGTTAACGATCGAAGGACACCAGCCCAGCCACGGCGTGAATACGGATAATTTTTACGTGCCGACTAACGACCCGAACGATCCCAGAAATTGTGCTTCCGCGCGGAGATCCAGAGTTGGAAAAAAAATCAAGGACGTCGAGTACTTCTCTCTGGATCATCCAGCCCTGACCTTCGACGGCGTCGAAGTGCAGCGACGCGACGAAGTCGTGAGAAAAATCGATCCGAAGGAAGTGGAGAACGTCGTCATCGAGCAGGCCTCGTTTACCCTGGGAAATATGTCGATCAGACACTGGTTCCAGGCGAGACACCCTCTGAGACCGTCGTCCAGCATCTATTCCCACAAAATGAGGATAAGCAAGAGGGAAGTTCTGGTCGTCACCGTCCTCAGGGGGGTCGAGGTCCCTGTTAGGGAAGAATCAGCCCTGGTGCAACCCCTGCTGGAGATAGAATGGGGGGAAACCGTCCATGCCACCAACCCCGCTGACGGTTCGGTTCCGATTTGGCATCAGACCTTCAGGTTCGAAGTCCCGGAACAGAGCTGCGACCGGAGCGTCAGACTGCGACTCTACGACCAGCATCCGGTCTGGGGACTTCAGTGGCTGGGCGAGGCTTCGATCCCGATGGAAAACCACCGAGATTATCAGGAACTGGAGCGGTGGGTCGGGCTCTCGCCGCTCTCGAGTCCGGTGCTGTCTCTAGGCTACGTTCAACCCAGTCCTGGACGCTCTTACACGAGGATCTACATGCTTATGAAAATGGAGCAGCCCGGTAACCCGAGACCTCCGGACAGCGGGTCGATCGATGCACTCTCCAGAGCGGTGCAGAGGTGCACCATCACTCCGTACAAACTCGAAAAAATCGATAATCCACTAGACGCCAGCAGACTGGCGATGCTCTTGCCGTCGCTCCCCCTCCGATATGGTCCACTTACTCCGAAACAAGCCCTGGCTCTGAACAAGGTCGACCATTTCGGACGGGCTGCTCTGCTCGCCACTCTGCTTCAGGGTCTCGGCTTACGGTCCTCTGTGCTTCTGGGTGAGGATCGAATCCGCCTCTTGCCGCGTGACCGATGCTCGAGATTGACGGTCTTTCGATCTGCGCAGGTTCTTCGCAGACCAGGAAATGCGCTGGGTACGTTGTCACCGTGGACGAGAGCATGGGAACCGTGCTGTGGGACCCGGAGAACGGGGACCACTACGATCCAGGGGATGCCAGGTGCTCGTTGATCAGGGTCTACCGGCTGATAAATCATCGGAATGTAGGTGACTCCGGGTTCCTCGTGCGGTTCGTCTGCTCAACTCACCTTTCGTTTCAGATCTGGGAGAACACTCAGCAGAATGTGACCCCTGGGAGCTTGAACTACGAGACAAAGTCGTCGAAGGACTGGAGAGCCGTTGGTCGCGGCGGCGACGGAGGCGACGCTCGTTCCGCTCAGGCGTTGGAACTGAACAACGTCATCGACGACCAGCCCGAAGAGGATTTGGTGAGGAGCCTGGAGCACCATTTCAGAAAAAAGATCGGCGAATGGCGCGCCGCCGAATCTGCTACCACTACGTGGAACAGACACGCGGTCACGACGCTCAGAGGATTTCTGTTGAAGTTTGACGACCTCGGTAAAGGCCAGCCGGATAAGAAGGAACTCAAACAATTATGCAGAGCCTATTACACGCACGGTTTCGTTCTAAACCTGCGTCATTCTGGTATTGATGAGTTGACTGAACAAATCATGTCCACAAAGATACACAAGACTTTTGGACCCGTTGAATTTGCGCTAGCTTGTCACGTACAGCGATATATCGGCAACGCACATTCTCTTTGGCTTGCCGTTGTCGTATTGAGAAGTAGAGAATGAGTTTTTGGAAGAATTATGAATACGCGGTTTCAGGAATCACAAGAACAAATCTAAGGGATATACATGAGGTTAAATATTTGTCTAGTTTATCTTCCAGAATATCAGGAAATACCTCTGAGCGAATATGAATATATGCTTCATTTTAAAATTATGGAAAAGGTAATAATGAATATAATACTTCAACATTTGAGCATTGAATTCTGACAATGCTAAATATTTTTATAACAATGGTAATAATCGTTACAATTTTTTTTTTCGTTTTGATTTTTTTTTCCCCCTTTTATATTCAGTGAATAAACACAATAACAACATTTTATTATCTGTACAGTGTAATGTATAAGAAATAATAAGCAACAAATTAATAAATAAGTTCATCGTTAATTGATTTATCACGATGATGCGGTTTTAATCGACCGTAAAATGTGATACGTAGCGTAAAGTATAAAGATTAATTATACTTGATCACATTGACTGAGACAAATAGTCGGTCAATCATTTGACTACGGTTAGAGCCCGGAGATACACAATGATTACATTCTCGTCGTTTATCATAAATAATAGTCGAACGTAATTATTTATCTATCATTACAACACAATTATTACGGATCCTCAATCAGCATTATCATACCGTTTTGGTTCTATAATTTTTTTTTTTTTCATACGTATTTTCATAATAATTGGCGCATTGCATAATCCTATATAATATTATTTACAGATTCTGAGACGTAAATCAGATTTTCGCCTTTCATTCATCGATAAATCTGTTTCTTTAGTCCGATCTAAATGTTAATCGTGGGGTCTAGGGACTGAAAAGAGGTGAAAAGGGTTTCCCTGAGAACCTGTTATTGATCACGAGGCGAAATTCAGTTTTTCTTTCTGTCCTTTCATCGAAATCATAAAATCAATCAATTCATTGCGCAGAGACACGAGTCGTGGTCTAGGTTCGAATACCACCGGCTGTTTCACAACCATTATCATCAATATATTCTGTACTGAAGACTTTGTTAATTAGGTATCATATCAAAAAGAGTTCATAGTTTTCTGTACAAAATGCTAACTAGATGTTACTATTATCTTTTTTTTATATTTAGATTTAAATTTACGCTAGATTTCAAGCTCGCTTCAACCTCGATGGTCAAGCTTAATCGATGTCCAGTTCTCGAACATTCGTTACAGTTCATCCCCGACCGTTGATAGGTATATTAATTATGGAATTCCTAGATTTTTTTTTTCATTCGTCTTAAAAAATGAACGTCGTCACATTCGAGCTGTTCGTCGCGAATATACATACCCAAATATGTCAATAACGCGCTGAACACATCACTAGATAAATTTGCAAAACAAAATGTTTCCAGTGTCCATACCACTCACTGTAATTTTTTCAACGTTCCATTTACGTGACCGTTGCTGTACCCGTTCCTCTGTATTTTCCCGTTCGGAATGCTGCAGCTGCTGTTCGACGCAACTTCCGCTTTTCTCGCTTTTAGTTTAGCATTCTCTGCCATTTTAGCAGCGTACGCACGTTTTCCCTGATAATCAAATAAACAACGTTTCGTCAGTCGGTCCGCAACCATCTCAGTAATTTCTTACCTTCGCTATGTACGCCTTGGCGTAGAAGTTTCCGAACAGGACTATGAACGACATCATGTAGATGACGAGCGCGTATTGCATCCACAACGGGAAATCACACCCTGACCGGATTCCATTGACTCCGAGAACCAGAGCTGCGGTGAATTGGATCAGCTGAAGAATCGTGAGGTACTTCTTCCACCAGAGGTACTTGGTCACCGCTGGTCCGAGGGCGGCGAGACCGTAGTAGGAGTACATCAGCACGTGGATGAAGCTGTTCACCATTGCCGGAAGGAACGCTGAAACATCAAACGTTTGAAACAATTTTTCGAAGGTTCATTCAGACCGTGAAACATTATCGTTTCACTTACTGGATCCGCTCGGCACCCACTTGATGCCGATCCACCACAGCGAGAACATGGTAGAGTGATGGTAAACGTGAAGGAAGCTCAACTGGTTGTCCTTCTTCCGAAGAATGAAGAAAAATGTGTCGCAGAACTCGAGCAGTTTGCTGAAGTAGTACCACCACACCGCGTTCGCGATCTAATCAGAAAAGAAACAGTAACGAATGAAAACATCCGACACAGTGCTCAACGAATTTCTGTCACCAACCTGGAGTTCATCCGGCCTTGTGATGTGCCTGATGGGCTGACAGACGTAGCTGTATCTTAGCCTCGTAGACGCGACGAATAACTGAAATAAATTTCCATCAAATGAGTTTGGCTCTTTTTGGCAAAATTTCGGTACCATGAAACGCGAGACGTACCTCAATCGCGATGTAAGCGTTCAGTGCAGCCATCGCGAGGTTGTAGGGCACGAGGGCCCAGGTGAGTTTGAAGGCTCGTCTTCCTCTCATGATCCTCGGCCCCGCGTATACGATGGCGAGGTACAAGACGGTGTAGAGGAGGGTCGGCGTCGGTGAATCTACCAGCAGCCATCCTCTCGTTCTGTTGTCTGTAACAATGAACGTTCGATATGATTGATATTCCGATATCTTCGGACGACCTGACTAACGGTCAGAGGTCATTACCTGCCAGAGAAAGAGTCCACAGATAATAGTCGTACACGTCGTGCAGAAGGACCGATGTCGTGTTCAGCAGGCCTGCCATTGCCTACGACAAATGAGAATAGACCATTGATGGACCGTTATCAGACTCGAATTTACATTATACCGCGCGGATAACGTCGAGAACGTTGCGACGGACCGAAACCACTTTTGATGAGGAAAAGCGCAGTGTCTGACACGGGACGTTGTAGAAAACGAAGAGTACTTTCTACACTGATGATAACAACAAAATTGTGATTCCTTACCGCAGTCGAAGCACCGCACAAAGTCCAAGGTGAATTTTAGATATGAGGGGAAAAACACTGAACTTATGGTTCCTCAGAAGCTCATGACCGATTGTGACGAACCTGAACCAACGCAAGCGGCGAACGCCAAAGTGGCAGCGAATCTGACCAGCTCTTCGGTCTGCTTTATAACTTTGGCCCTAACCGGGGAGAGGCGAGTATAGGAGTGATTGTAACGGGGTCAACGTAAGCGTAAAAGAAATTATACACCGTGGGGATGGATCGGAAGAGATGGGAATTCCTGAGATTCGTATGTTAGACACAGTCTCCTTAAGAAGGGAGACTTAAGAAATTTACTCCTACTACGAGACCTACCGGGTCCCCACTTAGCGCACTAACTTCACTGTCTCGGAAACTGAGATATCAGACATTCTTGATCAATCCGCAAGATCAATGTTGATCCTCGGACGATCAAGTCGAGCTAAAATCGTCGATACATGTGTGTACACATGTGTTTATTTCGTTCATACTTTCACCTGGTTTGAAGAAAGATTTTCAACACTGACTAATTACACCAGCAGCTTAGCTCCGATGAACACTGGAGTGATTTAGCATCGACATTTTTCCACGCTTTTGACCACTGTAACGAAAGTGACAAGATTTATGTGTATCGTGGTAACTAGATATCAGAACTATGCAGGTATACGATGTCGACCACGAGTTCAAAGACACAGTGTAGGTTACTGGGTGAAATAGTATGCATGAGCAAATCGACAGGCGATCTTCCAGGTCTGGACCAAAGGTCGTGAATACCGAGGGAAAAGCATCGCAGACAATTTAATTAGCATCTTGATAGGATCACTGCAGTCCTTTTAATCGTGTCTTACATGGCACGTTCCATATTTCGTTTGTCAGCCTGATAAACTTGACCATGGCATGGAATAATTGGGGTCTGAAACGATGATAGTGAAATAAATGATCGTATTTGAGAAACTTGTAGCTGACTATGAGTAACTGGCTACACGATCTCTGGCGCACCCAGCAGAAGACGAAATTGAGTACGAAAGAAGCATAGCCCGGAGGCTTTTACTCTCTTCTCTGTGTGAAGCAAGTGAAATTTTTTATTACACTACACGCTTCAGGCGTTGTAACACGCCACGTGTAGGTTTCGCTTAATTTTTATTTTCCTCAATCAAGTTGAAATTCATGCCGTTGATTTTTCAATTCGTTAGAATTATTCATGTATTTTGTTTGTTCAAAAACTCATGAAGACCTCAGGCTTAATTGTTGATTCGAGAATAATTCATGTGAGTTGAAGACTTCTGTCTTTTTTTTTTCTCAACCTTGGCGAGTTATTGAAAACCGTTTCATCCATAATCATCTAACGCGGTTTTAACGATGTTACACTTTGACAATGGCAAAACTGTCAGTCATTTGAAATTTTTCAATTTGTCTCGGACAGGACACGGGACCATAAGTCATAACTGTATATAATAGCAAAACTAATCAAAGATTCATAAGCGTATGATAGTATTTCCTCAGTCTTAGATATTTCAGAGATAGTCTGAAGACCTCGTGCTTCTCCTATGACCAGAAAAGTCGGTAACGACCAAATAACGATCATCATTAATTACGGGTACGTGATGAGTGGTCGTCTTCACCTTCGGTTGACGGTGACGATATTAATTAGCATAGCTGCAAGCTTACCAGTAGCTTGAACAACCGGCTAATGCGGAATTTATCTGTTTCTCTAGGCTCACAATAAGCATTGTGAGAGTGAAAAAACAAGATGTGGAAGCCGTGTTAATTTCTGTATTGTCATTGAAATAAATCCGTCTTACACAGCTGAATTTCCGGACAATCCGTTATGCATTAACCGATAAGATGTTTGCGCTATGTATATAAAACAATAAGTCAACGGCTTCGAGGAACGGTGTCGTCTGTTAAATGACAATTGCACTATGGAGATAATGGCGCAATGGCGATAAATCATTCCGTTTACACGTCGCGCATCAGTCGAAGAGACAGCGCTCGTTATGTGACCCTCATCGCGTTGTGATTCGTCGATCTGGAAACACGGGCTTCAAATTTCCCAATTTCATGCCTCGAAAGAATTATCAATGATGAAATTTGAAAAACCTCAGTCACCACAATGTGCGTCAAAGACACGTTATTCGACAAAAAATTTAGCTCACAGAGACAGGTCAATTTCAGAGTGGACAGTCGTATGTGGAACGCATGTAGAACCGACATTAGCAAGTTTACTGATTAAATCAGCGCTGCTCTCGGTCGATGAGTTGATCAATTAGCCATCGAATGGAAGGAATGTTGGCTCGACGATTAATAATCGCTTGGACGCGGCGAGCACGAAGTTAAATAGAATTTATCTCCCATCTAAGCTCGTAGTACAAGTGAGAATGAAGTTTATACCACGAGCTTCTGACTTAGATAGAGAAATTTCGAACGGATCAGTGCATCCGCGTTATGCACCGCATGCAGCATGCAGGTACGAAGTGTGATATCTGTGGCGATATAAACTTGTCGATCGCGTGTCTTGGCCAAGTGGATATCTTCACTTTCGATACACGGTCCGAATGAGATTCTCTTACCTTTGAGACAAGAAAGGCTATTTAAAAAAACAAGAATTATCTTCGGAGATTTATCTCTCCTGAAGAAATAAAGTTTCTCTCTCGTGACAAAAATATTACAATACCTTAAAGCGAAGTGTTACATGCATAAATATTTGAACCGATATCGTATTGGCGTGTGTCAAATATTTGCAATTCTGGCGAGAGTCTATTTGGACGAATACTAGGAAAGGGTGGGTCGAGAATTTTACTGTACGTCGTATCTGCGACATTTCAGCAAATATGTGAGCGCATAATCGAAAGCGGTCATGATCGGTCCGACCGGTACCAGTTTTTTTGCCAGGGCTCATTAAAGAAAGGAGTAAAAAAATGAACGAGGGGAAACTGTGATCCGTTTCTTTTTGTTCAGTCTGTTAATCCGAACGGGATACTCGTTTCTCGAGACTTTACTTTCACGCGAGGCCATCTTCTTGGTACTTTAGACTTTAGACAGACGTCGTAACGCGTAAAGATACTTGAGAAAAATCAAATACTCGAACGTGGCTTGGGCGTTGGACGTGCAAATATTATAACAATTCTCGACAGCTGGCAACTTCAGCTGTCAGCAAATGCTTCAATGCGACACGGTGTAAAATTCAATTGCGATAATGATCGAATGACAATTAAGCATTAACGTCATTCGACTGTCGAACTACGTCAGAGTTTTGTGAATCTTGTATTTTTCCTCCACATCGATAATCATATTCAAGACTAGAACCGATGGCATCACCGCGTGATGGAAGAAAAGATACGGAGTGTTGATTGAAGTGATGAAACTGTGATTTGGACGATGATTGAAAATTAGACCATCAAATTTTCCAACGGATTCAAACGATTTCTCAAACAAACAAGTTCATTCGCAGCTTATTGGAATAATGTACGATAATGTCAGACCATTTCGTGTATAAGTGCACTAATTGGATCGCATTTCTCCATCGAGACACTGCAGCTGTATTATCCTGATTTACCACCGTATCGGATACATAAAGTCGACCGGTTTCACGGCCACCGACGATCTTGATCTTGAATAGATCGTATATTACAGAAGCCCAAAGGCCGCGGTTACCACAATACCATTATTAGATTGGAAAAAGAAACAGAATAACAAGAATTGCGACATAGTATGTCTCGTAACCGTCACCTAAATCGATATTTTCACCACACGCTGTACCCTCAGGGTCCACGACCGAAGAAATTCCAAGAATCCATAAGCCAGAAAACACACAAGTGATCGTGGTATAATTAATAAAAACTGATGCGTTTTCAATTATACACAGGCTACGTCTGATACGCATACTGAATCCGTTTCTAATTATACTTGCACTTTACTTTGCGTATCAGCTACCATTATGAAAAAGAAAAAAAAAACGACGAGCGAGCGGTGAAAGTGTGACAGGTTCCCCGATTCCTGGCGGCTATATGCAGCGTGGAAACGCGTTTGGCGTTTCCGGTTTTGACATGACAAACCCACAAACACCGGAGTCGCAACAGCATCGATAACGATGATCGTTAAGGGGACTAGGCAGGGCCTAGATCTAAAAAAAATAGCATTATTTTATTTTATCTATTATATTAGTACAATCTATTACGAACGTTTTGGCGCGAACGTCGCAAAATTGAGCTTAGGAGAGCCAAAAGTGTGAGATGGTGCGCGACCAGTTCCACATGAGTCACAGTTTCCTGCAGTAACACTACGCCTGAAACGACCTTTTCTATTAGTTTTGCAACGATAACTCGAGAACGCCTCAAGATATCGACATGATTTTCTTTCCTAAACGAAGATATTAATCAGCTCCACAGATTGAACCAACGTCTGTCGAGAAAAAATAATTTTTTGGTACCGATATAACAATTAATGTGGCAAACTTCCGTATTTTTTAGAATATTAGCCGCCACTTTCGTAATTTTCGTGTTTTTCTCAAATTTTTCGATTCAATCTAGGGAGACGCTTCCCCTGAATGAAATGCCGTTTAAAAACTGAAAAAAATCGTATCCGAGTACTTGGAATCGTCGCAATAAGGGAGCAATCCGCGGGCCTCTTCAACACTCTATATCTCCCTTAATTATTAATTTTTTTTAACGAATACCACTGATGTTTCTTTCTTCTTTCAGAGGAATTATTAGGGATCATGAGAGTCTCAGAAAAACTGCTCTAGGCCTCAGCTGCTGGTCTTACTCACGATACCACCGACGTGCAAGAAAATTTAAGATCGAGTCTAAATTGCTTGATTGATTAACTATCTTCACTTCGTATCTACTTTTGCTACTATTTTCTCATCGATGTCCGCGCCGCATAGTTTCTTTGACCGAGAACGTTAACCCTGGTGGGTTTCGGGGTCGGGTGTAAAGTTCACTAACCTTTTAGTCAGAGTCGGCCAAGTCCCATGAATCGAGAGACTGTAGTGTCTCGAAATACCGGGGATGCTGGCTTATCGCGTGTGTTACTTCACTATCGCGCTACTATTTCACTTCCATAGTTCTTTTTTTAGTTTTTTTTTATAAAAATTTGTAATTCACTAATGTTATAAACCACAGAGGTGATACTTCCTCAGTATCAGGCACAGGAGGGTGTGTTAGCAGGCGACGGTCGCCATCACTGAAATCAATACAGCCCTTACACCGCTTCTTCCACTCCCCCATTCCGGAGCGGAGCGCCACTCTGCGTCGAAAACCGTATACGGTTCAACATGGTACAGATCCTCTCACGGATGCTGTGGATATTGAAAAGATCTCGGATCAATTTTCTCCATTTTCCGTTATCTCGAACATTTGCCTGCTACCATTGACTGCAATAATTTATTCATAATGAGAAAGTCATTCTGTCCGATCGAAGGGTGTCATTACTGACAGCGAGCGTATTATAGTCGAAGAAATGGGTGAAAGCTGTACATGTTCAAGTTTCGTTTTCGGATTCACGTCGATCGTAATACGTGCTCGAGAAAGTTTATCTCGTTCGTTGAGTAATTAAAAAAAAAACGTTTTTCCGATTCTTTTAAACTTTTGTTCATCGCTCTACTATATGCTGCAGATGCTGATATTTATTATGAATGGGCATGGCACTTTCACCTGTAATTAGGAACGTATGAATTAGTATCAAGTGGGTTGTCAGAGTCGAATGAAATACGTGTTATAGTGTACAGCAAATACCGTTATGATCGCTGCTGCAGTATCGTAATTCACTATTCGCGAGATTACAGACGATGATGCATAGTATTTGTTATTATACCGTACAAACATTATTCCTTTGAGAAAGTTCATTCGTTTATAATTGTATGGAACATCTTTGCCAGGGATAAATTTCATCGATGAGGCAATAAGTGTCTTCGGAATGCAATTAATGTACCATTTTTGAAAAATAATTTCTCTAGTTTCTTTCTTGTTGCGTTTTCTTTCTCTCCAGCGTTTCAGATCAGTGCTGCAGACCCCAAGACACAAGCTTGAACTCCATTAGCACTTTCGAAGCATTACTTATTCCAAACGGACCAGAGAGTAGAGAATCGTTTGAGAGAACTATGAGTATCAAAGGTCCGATGACATCAAAGTTGTGGGTAGTTTGAACTCGAGGCTCCTTAACCCGGTCAGTGCATAATTTTATATTGAAGAAAGTCACTTGGTAGCTGGTAAGAATCAAATGAAACGAATATGCGGTTTGAAGTACATCAGACAATGACCGGTTCTGCGGAAGAGTAACGCCTATAGCCACGAAGATGGTTAAGGACATGTAGACACCCAATGGGTCGAGGTCAGCCACTTTCACAGCAACGCTGATATCTTTCATGTAGCTTCACACACCGGAAACGAACGAGCAAATTGCTTCGATCTTTCCTCTGCATGATTGTCACCTTGGATCCTCGTCTCATCCAGGACTGGTCTCATCTCCGATGCGGACATCGCCTACGAAACCGAGGCGTTAGAAAAATTCATCGAGGTCGAGGATATTGAGGTTACGGGTTTTGGAACACTGACGTCGATGTCCCCGGGCAGCAGGTACCATCGCGGTCCAGCGTTTGCGAGATTCCTAATGGACCACGGCTCTGGTGCTGCCTCCCGCCTCCTTCGTCCTTCAGTCTCCTACGACATATTGCCCGCACGGTCTACATAAGCCTGCAGTATCTACATTCAGCTATTCTTCGTGGGAGCCAACTTGCCACCTATCGAATACTGTGATAACGGTATCTCCTCGTCTACGCTGAGAAGCACGAAGTTGAATATGACTCGCAAATGATTGATGCTGCGGAATGGGAGAACAGTTGGAAGGATATTTTTGATCTATTTAGAAAGCCTGGCAAAACAGATGAGATTTTACCGCCGATGTATTCCGAGAGCCCGGGAGCACCTTCATATTTGTAGGAGCGTACTTATGTTTACGACGAGAATTATCTACGAGGTTTAAGACCGTAATTTTATCGTATGCGGTCATGATGAAGCCGGAGTGAGAAGTTTTTACGGTTTAATAAAAGATGCAGAGTACAGCAGCAGCTCTGATTTTCCGGTTGACACGCTTTTACGCGTGACTATTGCTCAGCGATTCGTTCTGCAGCCACTTTGGGTCAAGTGTCTGACATTTTTCTACAATTTTCTTCAATTTTTCTTTACTTCTTTTTGTGCTTTCGAATCCGAGCTGGGAGCCCATATGTCGACTCTGATCAACAAGTCTGAAGTTTTAACAATCAGTCAGTAATGGCTTCACTTTCTTTTCCCATATTCGATCCCACGACCTTTACCGAGAAACTAACAACATGCACCAAGATGGAATTCGATGTAACTGTTGATACGTGGATAAAGTCTCGCTGTTCGCCTGCACCAGACGGAAATAATCTACGTAGTACATACGTACGTACATGACGTACATTCGACGGGATTAGAATGACGTAGTTAGATATCAATTGAACCCCAGTCACGTTTCATACGTCAGAATCTCGCACGCGGTTATCGAGAGAGACAAAATGAATAACACGTGCTCCGGAAGTTTCCATTCGGATGAATCGATAACTCGTCGACAACTTTCTTTCACAATCATTCGCTAATTAAATGAAATTAATTACGCAAAACGGAGCTGGGTTTAGTCGACTTCATTTTTTCATACCTGACACCGTTTTTACGAAACTAGTAGTTAAGGCAAATTGGCGCCGTGCATAAATGACGTCACCATAAGTTTCCCTCTTTTTATCCCCATCTCAATCATGGGAGAAACAGTAAAAACTTTCGTTATTCCAAAAACGGCTTCTGTTGAATATTTTTTATACTTTAATCCCACATAATAATATTATTAGGCATCATAAGTTACGCGCGGGCTTATCGAACTTGAGAAATGCGGTTTTGCGGTTGAATGTTGAGCAAAAGATTGAAATTTCGCAACACGAGACATTTTCGGATCCCCTCGATGACGTCATTAGCTTATCTGAGCTTTTTGGGTTTTTTATTTCGTCAAACGAGTCCAGAGTCGTGGATTTCATACCTAATATAGACACAGCTGGAGGATATACGTAGAGAACTCACTTTCTTTGGTTGAAATGATTGGGAAGGGTACCGTTATAAAGTTTGACCACAAGGTCGTGTAGCATATTCGTTATAAAAAAAAAGAGCCTTAAGAATCATTCATCGCACTTTCTCCAACGGAACCTGATCTCTGTTACACCTATATTAATACAGTGGGAGAGTTGATATGGTACAGATGTTGGTATTCGAAGAACCTTGATTCTGGTAGAAGGGGAATTAAATACCACTTTTTATCACAGCGAAAGTAGTATCGTGATTTTAATTAATTACACATTTAATTATACCGCCCTGCCTCGAGCCGTCGTTATCGATGTTAAATAGTTTTTTTTTTTTGTTTTCGGTACAATATCAATTCAAACCAGTTCAATATCATTTCATATCATTTTATCTTCAGAATGTCGAGTGATACACTTCACTAGACTATAATTCAATCAACCCTTTTCATTACGGTGATTAGTGTGTGCATGGTCAATGCGAATACACCATTTCTGCAATATTGGCTCGTTTCACGTACGTTTGAAGCTGATTGACCGTGATATTGAGCATTGAGAAAGTGATTAGAAAGTTGATAGATCTAATTTTTGTAAATGAAACTGTAACGGAGGCGAGCAAAGAAGTATATTGATGAAATTAGAAACTAACGTTTTCAGCAATTGTAAAGTACACTGAAAACGTCATTCAAAACGTGTGGTTGGTTTCGTTTCACTTTTTATCACACTCAATGCGGAACGGAATAAAAATTTCTGCACAGTTATTCGAGAGGCGTATTCGTTTGAATAATTAATTCATCTAACGCGAGGATGTTTTTACCGTTTTTTCAGCCCCTATTCGGTACCCAAAGCGGCCGTTTTACCGACGGTTAGATGAGTCCGCTGACTGCGAAATTAACTAATTTTATATACTCACTCATAAAGTAGTTTTGCCAATTTTCGAACTGCACAATACTTGCAACTGTGTCTACGACACACGACCGACTGATAATTCTAATCACACAACCGGTCTGTGCCGTAGAATTATCTTTATTCATGTAAGGTCGAACACTATTCCGAATTGGGCCAAAAGTTTCAATGATATACAGTGAACTACTTTCCGTCGTTGAAAAGAAAAAAATAATTGAAATACATTTTCGAAAAAAGTTATCAACTTTCCATTATTCGTTTTATACATTCTTTCAAATTTGATCAGTTTTTTACTTTTTTTTTAGTCCACAATCTGAAAAAAAAATTTTGTAGATCTCTGACGGTCCATAGATTGATACGGTAATCGGGATAACGTACCGGCTCAGTTTTCTCTCTACCGACGTACGGATAGGGATGTTCGATCCTTCCGAAAAGATCGATTCTCGAATCGATCCTGAATCGGAATCGTTAGCATCGATTCATACAAAAATCGACTAGTAAAGAATCGATCTTGCAAAGATCGACCGAAATTTTTTCATTTTCAAGATATTGCGCCACACTATAATTGAATGGGTTTACAACATGCAAAAGGGATATAAAAATGTATTTCAGCAATACCAATTTTTATTTTAACATATTTTCACAATGGAGAAGAAGGAAATAGAAAAGATAATGGAACAATGAATCAAAAATTACATTTCATAAATTTTATAAAAATGTTGTCTTATTATTGCATTGTTTTATTTCAATTGCCATTCTTTGGCTGACAAGGAATTCAAAAAAAGTCAAAAACTTTCAACTGTCGAGAGTGTGCGCGCATGCGCCCCGTACGTATTTGGTAAAAAGAAAAAAAAACCAGTAAAATTAGTAAAAACAGTCGATTCTGGGGTCGGAGGATCGATTCACACGAAAATCGACTCCCAAAGAATCGGTCTAAAAAATCGATCTTTTGGCCAAAAAAAATCGATCTTCGAAGAATCGATTCAGAATCGAACATCCCTACGTACGGAGTCCTCGGTATTTCTGAGATAAACGTACCGTGGGATGGTAAAGTGAGTTTTCATTGAACAGAAACGGCGGTAAAAACTTCCTGGACATATTTTGAAAATAGAATAAATCTCACGGAAAGAAAAAGCTTGATTTTGAAATTGGTTAAGTTTCTATTGATCGATTTTTTACAATTTTATCATCCATTTACAACTTTATATATCGCAGGCCTGATGGCATAAGGTGGTAAGTGCCAAAAACGCGATTTTAGTGGCAAAAAGTCATATAATTTTTATACCAAAAAGTTTCAAAAACGCCTGAATCGCGAAGATGAATTGAAAAAACGACCCTTTCGAAAAATTCGATAAACAATAGTCGTAATTAAAAGTAGAAGGTCGTAAGCTTCAATTTTATATATTTTTTTCTTGCGGATGCGTAACGACCTTTTGCTTTATCATTGACCTAGTATTAAAATTAAAATTTTAACGTTTATGAATGAATCTTCGTATTTTTAGCCTAAATACCCGCGGTAACCAATTTCGATATAACTTCAGAAACTCGGTGTAGCAACTTATCCAATTCAATCAAACATCGAAGTCTTTGGGCAGCCACGTGGGTCCGAGTCACGATGCTAATCGTTCAACTCTGGAGATTTTTTAGCCCATTTGAAAACCAAACACCCAAAAACAAAAGGCTTCATGAAATACGGAACTCTTGATACTCGTGGTATGTATAATAACTGCAGACTCTATTCCGTCTGGCTCGCTCAAATTAAATCCATCTTATTTTGATCGATGAAAACAAGTCCATCTAAGCACATAAAAAAAATGAAGAAAGAAGATATTATGAAGACCTCTAATTTTTGGAAAAAGAAAAATAGAAAGCGTGATCGATAATTCGATTTCAAAGCCAAAATATGTCGAAACTTTTGTTCTTACATGTTATGAGCAAAAAACTAGGTAAATTATCGTTGGGTTTTATTGAGACTATATAAATTTCAGTTGCATTCAGTTCCACTTCACTTCGAAGAATTGGGTGAAGGTTTTCCGATCGGTGGTGGTTGGGAACATAGTATAATAGCGCCCTTGTTAAATATGTGTTATGTTATAGAATCTGATCTTTGTGAAACATTCATAGGAAAACCTCTAACTGTTGGAAATGAAAAGTCGAGAAGTAAATATGCATCGAAGCGCAAGCGTCATCCTTGAGATTTCAAGTGTATATCAAAAGCCCAAAGGACGTCAGCGTCGCGACGCAAAACGGCGCAGAATCAAGCTTCAGCGGTGACCAGAACCACGAGGATTTGATACCGCTCTTTCTCACACTCTCCATCGCTGAAGCTGGGCTTTCGACCATCGCCGATGGTATGTACGATCTTTTCTAATTAATCGTTACTGGAAAAAGTGATTAGTGAAATTATCAAATGCGATCAATGACATAGAAAACTGAAGTCATATCGCTTTTAAGACATTTTAAATTCTCTTCATCGTTCAAGCTATAAAAATGAAGAAATCGACTTTGAACATCCGGTTTATTAACAGTTTATTACTTTGACTTTGAATTAGCCGTTCAAAATATCTGATCAAAATCAAAATTGACTTTGATTATAATTTGAATTGAATTAGACACAGTGTCAAAGTGGATTCGTTGTCTTTATAAACCTAAGGAAGATAATGACGTACAAAGCGATGAGGATGACGTATCATAACAGCCTCGTTGGGGATCGTTATAGTCCTGCGGTAATTGCAACTAGATACCGCGAACACGAAGAAACGTAGAGGACAGGGAAATGGAACGAAAAATGAGAAACTATGATGAGATGCAATAAGATATCTTTATACGAGGCTCTGAGGAATCAAGACTGCGCTGGGATTCGCCTAACGAGATCCCAAGGTGCTATAATTAGCGCAGATCGTGAACCGCGAATCTAATAAAATTCTTATTTCTTATGATCCTTTTCAAACGTTAATCGCAATCAAATTATCTATCGATCTTTTATTCAGTGTCTTTTGACCCTGAACGGAATACTTTTCAATCATCTGACCGTGTGATTGAACAATTGGGATCATTACAACCAATTGTTCAATTTTTGTTATTTTTCCAACCAGAGAGAGCGGATCTCGTAATAACGCCGTGACCTTGGTTCCTGCTGATGAAATAAATGACTCTTCTTCATGGAGAAGCTGACATTTCTCATTCATGACTGATTCTAAAGCGTCGATTGTTATTAAACCTGACGAAAGGTCACTCTCTTGCGTAATTCTGATCGTATAACTCCAGGAAGTCAAGGTTCATCGAGAAAATATCCACCGTAATCAATCGAAAGATGCACACTCACGAGCACGAGCGCGTATTTGATTGCCTCTCACCAGGCGCATTTGTCTGGCCTGATGCGGGGCGTTACCACTTACCACTGAACGCTACCGCTGCAGCTAGATTAAACGACGCTTATCTCTGAGGAGGGTTCGCGCTTAAAATTTCCTGTGGCACTTCTGTACTCTCCTAAGATAAGATGAACCGCATCCTGCATGGAACCGTAATATTTCATTTCTGTATAAATTCGTTACCGCAATCATTTTCGACAAGGTAACATTTGTTTATACCTTTCTGTCACTTTTCCATCAATCAATCGTTTCATCTACCTATCAATAAATTGGGGAATCGATTATTCTTATTCCAGTTTGTTCAGCGCAGATGCTAAAAAGAACTACACCATAAGGCCCAGAGTTGTTTTACCCGAACATTATGTAAAAGGTGCGAGTTTTTAATTTTAATTAATTTTTTAAGGCCTGCTTATCCATTGAATGATTAATTTTCAACAGAAATCAGACCACCTTCCAGGAAAGGGACTCCTGTTATCGTCGACTTTAACGTCTACGTCGTCGAATCGTGAAAATGAAAAATACTCTGATTGGTTTGCCTCGTGTCACACAGGAGACCAAATGACGCAATTTTCTCCGGCTTGTTCAGAATGGAATGAAAAAGATCGAATTCCCAATTGTTTTACTTTCATGGTGGCTACTATAAAGAGTTAAAAAAAATCCCTAACTTTTGCTGATAAAATTATAATTTTTCATTGACTAAAATTCCACCAAATCAGTAGTAATAAATAATACTTTGAATCAATGGTGGAAGAAAATGATTTTTGAGAATACTTTTTTGTTTATAATTTATACAAGTTTTGCTACTATTTCCATTGATTAAGATTTCCGCGTGAGAAAGAAGAAAAATCGCTGCGGAACTTTTATTCTGCTTGTTTTGTATCACCCTAAAATTCCTTGACTCTTCCCTGAGCATTTTTAAATTTTTCTGGCTTTTCCCTGACCAGTGGCCACCGTGATTATTTCCAGGCTTGAATTTTTCATATTCTGTTATTTCCCAGAAATCGCAACTTTGACGCATAAATTCTCTTCGGTCACGTTGTACAGAAATAAAACTGTCAGATACGCCGCCAGAATGCACGCAATTATCGCTTGTCAAATGGAATTCCAGCTCTATCCAAATGATTCCATTCACTATTTCGAGCTTGATTTGGCATTGGATTCACCAAATCTTTTTTTCCATCCAGTTTCCTACAATAATCAAAAAGTGAGACTGCGATGGGGTGAAGGTGGGGTGACGATGAATCCCGAACTAAAACTCCTCCAGTACAACATCGGCAAGCCCTTACAGCTCGAAGAATCTACTGGCTACATGGTGGAAAAAAATGGTGAGTTTTTACTTTTACCATAAATCTTAATTACATTTTTAGGACACCTTTCGTTAATTTTTTCGTTGGTGGGTGTGGCTCAATTCCAGAAACGAATAGCAATTAATTTACAGAAATGCTAAAGTAAGGTGCGAAAATGTTTTAGGTCATCTGGCATAAGTATATAGAAGTGAAGACGTTTAATTTCCCGCTTGTTGGTTCACCTAATTATCACACGTGACTTGGATCAATATCGCATCACCTAGATTCTTTGAGAAAAACTAGGCGCGATTCATGAATTAATTAATCAATTACGATAAATCAGCGTAATTAACCTCGAGGAAAGGATCAGATTTCATGGATCAAAATTTCTTCGCTCTAATTGCAAGAGCTCAAACTTTGAATTTTGAACACCTGCGAAATACTTTTCCAAATTTGAACTCTGGTTGGATTCAGGTTGCCGTATCGATTCGGTATCGATTTTTTTTGTACCCCGGGGATTTAAGAATATGGATTTTCACCGTAAACGTTTTGTGTCACTGTTACAGTCTGATATCATAATTCCATACTGGAAAGTGATTTAGGATACCGCCTCGTATCTTATCATTTGATACAGATAACGTCGCCTCAGTTTGAGACACCCTCGTGAGACTCCGCGCGTATGATTATCAATTGTCAAAGTCAGAGGAATAAAAAAAAAACGAATGCTGTTGCAGTAACGAAAATTTCAGATATTCTATCACGTACTTCCATAAATAGATTTCGCAGTGGAACGCGTGTAATAATGCCCAATGTCGCAGACACTTAGTTGGCGCTTATTTCATAGTTACACAACTCAATTATCACACCGTTGAAGTTTGTCGTCGTAATTAGTGATACGATAATGAACGAAAATGTATTCAATTTTTAGGCAATTTCTCACGACTCGTCGTCTATTTTCGTTTCGAAAGACAAATCGGACATCATCTGATACAGACTTTCGCACCATCGACCCTTGTCGTCATGCTGTCGTGGTTCAGCTTTTGGTTGGGGCTAGACGCCATACCAGGACGAGTGGCCTTACTCGTTACGAGCATGTTAACTCTGGTAACAATGTTCACGGGTCTGAAAAGCGATATACCACCTGTTGCTTACGTCAAGGTGAGACCGCTAGGTATTTTTCATTTTACGTTACACACGGTCTCGGACTCTTCTGATCATCTAGACACAGAAGAACCGAAAATTGACAATCAATAATCGAGTTTCTCAAAACAAATGTGAAAAAATTGTGAAATTTGAATCGATTTCAGGCTCTAGATCTGTGGATGGCTGGCTGCATGGTTTTCGTATTTGCAGCATTGGGCGAATTCGTAGTGGTCAAAGTATTTGACCGTCGTTATCAGATGGACATCGATACTCAGACTACAAATCTTCCTCGAGTGCTACCAATGGTTCGTAAAACTTTGAGAAAGGACGAATACAATCCTCCAAACCTAGCTGATAGTTAAATAGCCTCCACAATGCAATTCCTACAATTTCATTATCAGGAAGCCCTCAATGGTGGAAAAACAGGTCTTGGAAATTTGAAAAAAAAATCCAAAGCCCCTAGTTATCATTCTAAAACTCCTTTGAAATCAGATTACTTCCTCGCAGAATAAAGCGATCGGTTATTTTCAATGAAATCATATATTTATTTTTGAGGAATTTGCGAGAAAAAAAAGACTGAATCTTCTTTATCAGAATCAACTGACGGATTGAGATGGATGCGGTACTCTTCACACACGATATGTGGTAACGGAATAATTATACCTATGCTGGGTACGTTCATGAATATTATCGAGTTGCGTAATGAACGTTGCTCACGTAACCAGGTGGTCCTTGACGCGTATACCCGTTGCGAGTACAGTAGAAAAAAAACAGTGTCATTAAAAACCGTTCGAGACCAAACTATTCTCCAGGTTTAGAATATCGGAGCTTTTAATTTTTGCGCTGTTGTCTAAATTGACGGAATAGATAATTGAATCGTTTATTCCGCGGTGCATTGAAGAGAGATTATACAGTCCTTCGTTATCAGCATGAAACTTGTCCGTTTTACTAAGACGTTATCAATCTTATGGCTCTTCAAATATTTCTTGATAAAAATATCTTAAGATAAGACTGTATCACGTTGAGATAATGTACCGCGACACGCGAGGAGGATCGTTACGCGTAACTCTGCGTTATTTCGTTTACTTTTCACGATTACTCAAATATATACTCTCGTCTCGTCACTCGAAACTGTTCCCATTTCGCAAATAGCTGCATACTGACTATCGTTGGACACGATTTATTTGCCAGACAGATTTCTGTAATCACACCGAAAATGAAAAACGCAGTTTTCACTCGAACTCCAACTATTTTGAGTTTTACGTCTGGGACGTCTTTGATTTTTGAGACGATATTTCGAGAACGATCATTGCCCGGATTTTGGGTAAATTGGACTCAATCGACGCGGCTTTGCTAAACTCAGAACTGATTAGATTCTGGCGAAGATCGGTTCAGTACTTTCTGAATTATTTGAATGACAAGATTCTAACGAACGGATCAACAGATTTGAATCAAATTTAGTACCACGTGATTTTTCGGGGTCGCCGATGAATCGGAAGTCAGATTTGCGAAATTTCAAATGGCGAATCCAATTTGCTGCGAAGAATACTAAAAACATTCGAAATCGCATAAGAATTGGTATTCAAAGATTTTTTGAACCACTTGGAAAATTCAAAATAACGGGAAGTTCGAAGTCTGGTTCATAGTCGACCCAAACGCGTTTGCTTCTTTCGATCATATGGAATACCATAATTATTATTATTATTATTTTTTTTATTTGTTAACAGAAGATAGCAGCGATGGAAAAAACCCCATGCATGACAGCGTGGGACTGCGAATCAAACTACGCCCCTCAGTCCCGTCAGAAACGAGCCGGAAGTGGGCGTCTTTTGCAGACTTTCTTGATAGATCACGAGACCGGTGTGTTTCAAAGGGCGAGATTCAACGAGATAGATCGTAAAAGTCGTATAGTTTTTCCAGTATTATTTCTCCTATTCGTCATACTCTATTGGCCTATACTCCTGCTTAAAAAAGCCTCCTAATCAATTCGCGATCTAGAGTACTTTGCCACTTTGCCAAAACATGGTGGCGACAATTTCACTGAAATCAAATTCCCTGACTTTTTCCTCACATTTCCTGCCAAAAATGCATTATTTCCATTATCCATCTCTTTAAAAAAAAAATTCTGAACAATGTAAAGTTGTTCCAGTGCATGAAGAGCAAGAAATTCTCGACCTAGATTTTATCAACTGAAATTTTGAAATTGTAGAATTTAAGTCGACGCTAGGATACGAGATACTCGATGGTACCATCCATTATTCAAATATTTATCACAAAAAAAAAAAAAAAACAAGCACGAGAAGAAATTCTCTGATTTTACCCGAAAATATAAATTTCCTGATTATTCCCGGTTTTCCAGGTTTTTCCGCCCAGTCGCCACCATGAAAATTGAATTCTTGATTTCATCATTTATTTTTCTGGAAAAGATCAAACGGCGTTTTGTATCTTTGATTTTTCATCAATCCTTCATCATCGCAAGCTTCTGTAGCTCTGTGTTAGTCACACGTAGAACACTCGTTCTTATGATCACATATCGCCGAGGACCAAAGAAAAATGAATAGAAATGTAAAATAGAATCAAGTTATAAGAATTTATTTACCCAAAACAAAAAGAAGAAAAAATGTGATGCCAAAGAAACATGATTAGTCTGAATAGAAATCTATCAGTTATTATCATAATTATTATTAATTACTGTTACAGGGTGAATTTTACGTTTTCGAAATAAATGGAAACGAAAATCTTCAAGTTTTATCAAATTTGTGGCTGGATGTTTATTTTTTGCAGTCATTCGTCACTGTGATCAATGCGTGATGATTAATCTCTAAATTTTAATACGCAGTAAAAAAAAAAAAAACTATTTTCGTATGTTATCAATTGTGTAAAAAGTTATCGGTTTTAGACAAGGATCGAGAGGTGTATTATATTTATGTAAAATAAAAATTGACAATATAATATCTTGCTTTTTCAATACAAACTGAGATGCAGAAGTGAAATGGAAAAAAAAGAAAACAGAATCCAGAAGTTTGTTAAATATCTGCGTTATTTAACACATGTAACAAAAAAAAAAAAAAAGAAAAAGAAAAAAACCTATTATAATATATGTACAAGAATAATTCACATTTTTCGTGTTTGAAAAACTATGCTAGACCGTCAATCCACCTCCATTTCCTCTACAATGTGGGATTCTTCCTCGCTAGACGCTTCGGCGACCTCCTTTACCTCCCTGGCTGCTTTGTGCTCTCCCAATCTTTGTATATACTTTATCGTATACTGATTGAAATCACATCTGAAATTATTCGCTCATTAAAATCGACGTCAAAGCACTGCAGTCAATTGAAACTCACATTTTACTCAATTCATCGTATTTTTTCTGCATATTTTTCTGCAGCGTCAGTAGCACCGGCATTTGGGTAGACGAGCTTATCTTCGTTCCCTGTCTTGTTAATATCGCGTTTATCCATATCAGGTAGAAATGGATGTGCCTCGTGTTCTCTAACTCTGTCGCGACAAATTTCAACACTCTTTCTATGTAGACGTCAGAAATTCCTGTTATGGTCAGTTCGACTGAAATGAGACAATAATTTTATCAGATGATTATCATTGACTCAAGAATCGGAGCTCATTTTCCATATTTCTCAACTCACTGTCGTTGTAGGGAATATTCTCGATGACTTCTTGCACAATATTTTTCTCGTTCAGTTTCAACGCCATCATTAGAGCTGAAAATTCGAGCATAAAATCGTTTACGATTATTATTATTTTTTTTAAAGTACTATAACTCCAGAGTATCGTTCTAAATTTTTGCGAAAGAATACTGAAAATTGAAAAAGTTATGAATTTTCGAGTAGAAAACCGTGTTTTTCCAAACACTTTTTTTCAGGAATTTTTTTCAGTACCTAAAAACCAAAAATGTACAGTTTCATCGATGATAGCATATTTTTCAATGTTCAAATTAGGTCTCTGAATTTTTATGCGGAAATATAACGCGTCGTCTTGATGCAGTAATCGCTCAAAATTGGCTCGGAGCAAATTGACTATTAAAAAGGAAGACGAACCTTTCGCGTGTTCTCGTTTGTACAAAGTCTCCTTTACGGTCTGCGGCGTTATTCCAAGCTCCAATTCAAATGGATCGAAGACTAGTCCCATGTCCAGGGAGTATATCAAGAGTCCTTCCGTCGTCGCCGCGGCCCAAGATTGTCCTGAACAAAATTTCAAACGTTAGATAAGTGTTTGTTCAAGATTTAATTGAATTTTGAATTTAATTAAAGACGTGGATATGGAAGAACGACTCAAATTATTCGGGATTGGATACAATATTGAGTCATTTTTTTATCCTGGTCGTCAATTTTCCCCAAATTCTATTCTCATTTTTCTCTACCTGTTGGAGAAAACTGTAGACTGAATACTCTGACTTCTGGCTTTATACTCCTGCTCGCCATATCGCCTTTCCTGACTCCGGGCAACCTAAGAGCGACTTTTCCACCCTCATTTTCTTCCCTCTCTTCGACCAATTCGACGTTACCAAATTCAGTCATTTTTCTTCGGTTTATAAAATCCTATAAAGATACATTCAATCAAATAAATGACTAAATTCCAATTTCCTGTTATCGACTCACATCGACGGCGTCGAATGATCGATTCTGCGTCACCACAAACTTCTTCAAAAGTATAGATTCTTTGATATTGTAAATGCAGACGTTCTTAGACTGGCCTCCAGCCAGTATGCACGATCCATCTGCAGTGTAGCAAAGACTGGTGAAGGCACTGCAAAAATATAATCAATCAGTATTCAGTAATCAAATTGAAGAAAAATTGGATTCTTGTTGCGGATTTGTCCCACTCACTTTCCCTGCTGGGTCTTTTTAGCCGTAACAAGGTCCGTGTCGGATCTTCCGCCGCCCAGATCGTTCCTCCCTTCTATATTTCCGGTCTGATCCGAGGTTTTAGTGTCAAAGAATGAAATCTGACCGTCTAGCGTAGCCACGGCAACTTCTTGACCATCTGGTTTGTAAACCACGCACAAACCGTCCGCCATCAATTGAATAGTCTCGTGACTAGATCCGCTCTCGATAGCGTTCCACAGCTTCAGAGTCTTGTCCCAGGAAACAGAAGCCAGTGCCGAGCTGGCCGGACTCGGACTGAAGGCCAGACCTGCTACGGGACCCTCGTGGCCACTCAGGATCTAAAATTATCCACAGAAAATTATTATAAAAGAGAATTTCGCGGTTCCAAACCGATTTAATGAAGCTTACTTCTAAAAGCCTGCCGAATTTGATACTCCACAAGAAAATTTCGAACACGTCTTGTCCCCCGGCGGCGAGAAACTCGTCGCTAGAGTCCAGAGCCACGCAGGCGAATTGTACGGGTCGAGGAGAGGCGAGAGTTCGGAAGTTTCTGTACCGAGTCATGTCGTACGCTCGGACTGTGCCGTCGAGGGATGCGGAAACGACAAATTTTCTATTGTGACTGAAGAGGACTCCGGTTATGGCGGAGGTGTGCTCCTGGAAGGTGATCGTACAGAATCCGGTAGCTGCGTTCCACAGTTTTACTTTTCCATCGTCCCCACCGGTCACTATGTACTGACCATCGGGACTGTAGGAGAGACAGTTCATGTTCGTGCTGTGACCCTGCTGTTTCATGGCGTAACTTTCGCTCTGCCATTCCCATACCAGTAATTGACCCAGACCTGAACAACCTAGCGCTATCCAGTCCCCAGTGTTGTTCAAAGATATGGAAGAAATCGACTGTTCTGATATGCTGTAACGAATTTTTGAACCTTTTAGTGTCCTGGTATCAGACTAAAGTGTGGATTTAAAGAATCCGGGCTTCTTTTTTACCTGAATTTTATATTAATTGCTTCGAACACTAAAATTTGTTAGTGATGAACAATTGTTAAGGATTTTTAATCAATTATAGGATCAAAGATTCAAAATATGAATTTATATTTTGAATAGTTTCAAGAAACCGATTCAAATTCACGTGGAAAACCTTTCAATCACCTCAGGACTTAAAATTTTTTAGTGCTAGTGAATTTTGTACAATTTTGAACGATTTTTAATCAATTATGGGATTAAATATTCAAAATATGAATTTAAATTTCGAATAGTTTAAAGAAAACAATCGAAATTCCCACAGAAAACATTTCAATCACCTAAGAGAATGGATCATGTTGACCTCTGGCATTTCATGAATGAAAAAAGCTCCGCTACTGAATCCAGTAACAAGAATTTTAGTGTCTCTGTGATAAGCAGCGGACGTTAAAACCGCGTCACGGTGTTGTTTTCTGACTTCGTCCCCCAGATAGTGACGCGCTAATCTCTTATAGAACAGCTTTGCTACTTCACTTCCTTTATCTTCAACCGCGTCTTCAGATTCCACATCTTTTTCAGCTGGAAATTTATCATTATTCATAAAACAGTTACCATTCAGTTTATAGTTTGAATAATTATACAAAGTCGTTCAATTTCAATACCAGCTTCATTCAGCATCCGTCTAGTATCCTTCTTCCTCTGTTTCTCAGTCTTTTCCAACGCCTTTTCAAAATCGATGTCATCCTCGCTGTCGTCCTCTTTGGGTTTCTGTTTCTTCACCGGTGGCTCCCACGGAGTCAGAGCCTCTGGGTCTACGCTGCACTCCCAAACGCAGAGCTGTCCGTTCCTATGAAAATAATATCAAAATTGAATTAATCTTTAAAAAAAATTGACGGGCTATAGAAAACTTTACCTGCTTATCGTCGAAAGGTCGTAAGAACCTTTTTCAAAGAAGCATCCGACGATGGCTTCCGTGTGACTCCCGAGAGAATACGTCTTAAAATTCTGAAATTTCTCCAAACTGTAAAGTCTGGTGGAATTGTCTTTAGATCCCACTGCCAAAATCTTTGAATCCGAAGACCAGTCTACGAACGTAGTGTCGTCATAGGCTCCGTGGAATACTCTCTCCATTACAAACGGATTAAACTCGCCCGTGAGGAGGCCGGGTGCTTTAAAGACGAATACTGTAACATGTGGAGAGAAGGAAATGAGAGGAATTGATCAATTGAACCCTCGAGGCATCGTAGAAAACGTTATTTACCATTATTCTCTTTACAAACGGCAAAATGCTTTCCGTCGGGGGAAAATTTAACGCATCTAACTCGTCTCTTGAATCTGTATTTGTGTATCACCGTTCTACTCAGTAGACTTATCAGACTGGCGTCTCCTTCTGTAATAAAAAATGATACGACGATTAATTGAGTGTAAAATTAATTTTTAAAAATCGATGACGAACCTTCGTTTACAGCGATGAGAATGAATCCATTTGGCGCGATGTCAACGCAGGTGTAATTGAATCTGCTTTCTACTGGAAGCGTCGTCGACTTGTTGCTGCGAATTAGATTTGAGGAATAAAATCAACGTCGGAAAAAAATAGACGGATTGAAATTTGATTTACTCACTTTTTAAGATCGAAAACAGTTATTCTATTGCCCACTGGACTGATAACCGAATATCCGTCGGGCGAAAATATCAAATCTCCCTTGTGATAGACGGTTCCCAATAAATTACTGAACTGTAATCGAATAAAGAAGAAAACATTTGTTTATTCATACAGCGTGGTTTATAGGTTAGGAATTAGAATTAATTTTCTCGCAATATAGAGAAATATTGAATCTAAGAGACGTAGAGGAGGACAATTGTTCTAACCTTGTAAGAAAACTTCATTTTACACGGTCAAAGAATCAAAAATAAATACTCATAAATTGTTGTCTCGGTTTTCTATGAGAACCACATGTTTAAAATACCGTGGCTGCGTTCGCAGTGACGAAATATCCGGAAAAATAAGACTCGATATATCGCGGCTGGGCTCGTAGCGGTAGTCATGTGTTCAAAATCGGGCGTCGGCTAATAGGAATAAATCCTAGATTACTGAAAACCTATTGAATAATGGGGGCCAGTGGTCAATCCTGGTTCTTCGGGGATATGAAAGTCGACATATTTTTATAATCCGAGTAAACCGGGATTCGGAATCGGGGAAAAAGCCGACAAATGCGAGTCACGAGACTACGATATCGCAACCGCTTCCCCGATTATCGAAACGTTTCGATTGTTTTCGAAACGTTTCGTCCAGTCAGCGAGCCTACGTTAGCCACTGACGTCAGCTATAAAGGATAAGACGTCGAATCCGATTCGCTTTCGGTGAGGTTCGCTCTAGTTGTCAGCCAATAGCGTGACGATAGACATCCCACCCGAGCGGCGGCACTCCTCACCTCTCGCTTCGCTCGTCACATGACCCTTTTCACTGTGTAGGCCATATTTGACAGTGGCACTAGTTTAGTGAAGTGAGTGTGTGAAGATTGTTCATCTTCGCTGACCTGTGTTTTAATAACCTGTAAATACTCGATATAACAAGTAAAAACCACTAAACTCATACGAAAATGTCTGCCACGATCGGTGAAGAAAACCCCGTCTATGCCCCGTTCTTTGGAGCTATGGGCGCCGTCTCGGCGATCGTCTTTTCCGGTAAGTTTTAACACACGATCAATTTATCAACCTTCTGCTGTTTGAGCTGACAACGCATGATTTTCAGACCGACTATAAAAATCGGATAGTATCATTTTTACGATCCGTTGTACATGTATCATCGATGTTATTGCGAACCTGCCGAACGTTGCCATAGAAATGGGGATTGGGGAAACAAAAAAATACTCTGAATATAGATGAATATATATATTTTTTCTTATTATATTATTAAAGCCAGCTAGAATCTGGATCCAATTTTGGAGCGCCATTTTCTCGATCTAGATTTACTGGCGTTTCGCAATGAGCTAAAAACTGAAATGAGAACGGTTTAGATTTTGTTGGATATCGCATTGCCTGGTCTCTCGGTGTTCCGTAGGGTTTAAATTTGCCGAGTATCGACCGTTCGTGTCCCGGGAAAATAGGGATTCTAGATAGTCGCATTTGTTGCGCCGAAAGTCGCGTATGCTCGTCGTTCGTCGTGGGCGTATCTAGAAATCAATACGAATCTCTCGTCCTCTTCTCTGTTCGGGAAGGAGGCGAGCAGAAAGAGAGAATTGAGATCCTCGAGCTTCTAGAAGAAAAGAAAAAGAAAAAAAAAACGAGTCAGACCGGTAGAAGCGAAAAACTGACACAAAAACGGTCTCTGGTCTCTTTCTCGACCCAGAAAGAATCTCAAGAGGTTTTGGTTTGCGGCCAAATTTCAGGGCGACCGGAATCACCAAAATTCTGAATAATTCGAACCGAAAATCGTTGATATTGAATCGAAAACATGCTCGAGGCCCGTGCCACGCCCCCTGGCTCACGAGGCTTGGGACTTACATGATTGTCATGTGACTACCAACACGGTGGTCATGTGACCACGGCTTAGAACTACAGAGACTTTCCGAGTCCAAACATCAACGAATACTGCGAAGGTTCGGGTTATAAAAACGAGGGAAATTGTCGTCTATCGACCGGCAAATATCGTAGCACGAACCAAAGGATAATAGATGACTAATATTCGCGGAAATGATAGTCGTCCGATGGTCGTAGCCGCCTGCCCCGCCCCAGGGTCTGAATTCCTCAACCATGCCGACGATTCTTTTTCATTTTTTCGCTCCATTCTCTCTCTACGTTCCTAGGTCGAATTTTACTGTAGCGCCGAAACGCTGCGGTCTTTTTTCATTTCCATGAATCGACGTGACGCGTTTCCATCGCGGCGAACAGCAGAGGGGCGTAACTCGGTTACGTAATTCGTAACGATGATATTATCGGTAGGCCTCGATGTATTTATTATTTTTCGCTCAATTAGGGATCTAGATTTTATTGTTTTTATTGAGTCGAGTTTCTCGCAATGTCGATTCACCGATTATCTCTCCGTTATTGTTTGATTCGCGGAGCGATTAACATGGATTCGAAACTGTTTAAACGATAAATAAACTATCCGACGAATGGTGTGGTCGGAGTAGGACGGAAAATGATTCTATGGCTTTTGGCACCTGCTCAATCTACGTACTTGGTTTACGACTACCGCGTGTGGTTCGATTTCGTGGTAGAAAAAACACACAATCCACACAATGGGAAACGATTATCGAATTCTTTCGATGAAACTGATTTTTTTAAATCCTTTTTTTCCTCTAATTTACAGCCCTCGGAGCGGCGTACGGAACCGCCAAGTCCGGTACCGGTATCGCAGCCATGTCCGTCATGAGGCCCGAGCTGATCATGAAATCCATCATTCCCGTCGTCATGGCGGGTATTATAGCCATTTATGGTCTCGTGGTGGCGATTTTGATCGTAGGATCGATGGACAAGGTGACGGAGAGCTACACACTCTACAAGTGAGTCAAAAAAAGAAACTAAATTCGATGAGATCTGATGATTGATGAATACATATTGCGGGATTTACTGTTCTATGAATGACTATTATGAGGAGAGACAAAAAAACGATACAGGGATCAGGTCGAGTGGACAGCTTCTTTTCTTCACCTTAATGGAAGAAGCTACGTCCAAAATCGATAAAACTCTAAACCTCTTCGCTCCTCTTGTGAATGATTGTATATACGGGGCATTCCGTGTCAACGCGATCAATGATTTTTCCCTCACCATTTTTGAATCGCTTCACAATTTTTTTTATGATATTCGAACACAAAAAAGTGCTTGTGAATTTTTTGAAATTTTTTCCGCCAACCCTTATTTTCTATGATTATTCGAACCTATATCTCAAAATTGCATTTCAATTCTGAATCCATGAATACTTGAGAGTTGGAAAAAATAATCGAGAGGTATTGGATTCAGAATTGACCACGGGGTATTTGGGAATTTTTGAGAATTTTCGTAACGTTGAAAACTGGCGTTTTGTTCGTTCAAAATGTTTATATAGCTAAAAAGAATGGAAAAAAAATCGGCCCATCATCGGACAGGTGTCAAAATGATCGGGATGGAAAATTCTCATTTTTCGAATGGTCGAGTCGACATGGAATGCAGGAAAATGATAAGGCTGAAGTTAGCGGCCAAACATTTCTAACATAGTAAATTTTAATACTTGGCCTCATTGTCTGATTTCAATTGAATTCAGCACTTTTGGCTGCTATAACTATATAGCTGTTAGCTTCAGTTTCATAGAAAAATGCACAGAGTCTTTAATGACTCGCTGTTTAATCACGGAATTATGACTATCTTCCAACAATCGTGATTACAGATTAAACACAGCGTCACGATAATGTATATAGAAAAAAAAAGTACGATGAGAACGAAAAAAAGGTGGAATATGGTTACAAATTGCATATATTATCGTGGTTGGCAGAGTACCTAAGTTCTGAGAACAGTTTTATCAGGGGATTCCCCGGAATATACATGTGTATGATTTTTTTTCTTATATTTTTGGCGCTCTGTCACGAATCCTTGATTCGTCATCATTTCGATGATATACAGTCTCTTCGTTTTATGTTTATCTGAGATTCTATTCAACCCAAGAATATATGTCTTATTTATATTGCACAGAGAGCATTGACATATTTTCATTATTCTGCACTGTGTGCGCAGCTGTGTGAAAACGACAATCGCATATCACGATAATGAATGAATATTCA
The DNA here is from genome assembly GCA_018420115.1 of Euura saliciscinereae. NCBI lineage: Eukaryota > Metazoa > Arthropoda > Insecta > Hymenoptera > Tenthredinidae > Euura > Euura saliciscinereae. Next base: position 29,840 of record JAFFZH010015856.1, on the reverse strand, counting down.
AGAGTATCGCATGTGCAGATATGATGAACTGATTTTTTCACTCTCTGTAGCTGTGCAAGTCTAGAATATCTACACAGATATTATTTTTTTTATTCGTGAATGATTGATGAATGATTTATGTACGAAGTGTTTAAAATGAAAATAGCACGTTGATATTGTTTAAAAATAGACGTTAAAACGCTTTTAAAACGTGTTTTAAGACTCTACGCCTCCTTATAAATAGATCACTACAAACTGAAACGTTTATATTTAGTTGTAACCTACCTAGTCGAACATTATTTCAAGGCTTTATCTTCATCGCCAAGTGTCATAACACCGATATTCGCGATAAATTTCATATCGATATCGATATTTCAAATAATTGATTGACAGTAATTCACTATTCTTCTTCTATCATGTCGATATCGATGTTCTGAATTGAGTAGAAAATTCCACTCGATGAACATCGCGCTTCGCACATGGATGAAAAACGAATGACGAATCTATAGGTGGAAAATAATAGTTCGGTCGAGTCTAGAGTGGTCTAGAGTAGTCTAGACGGCTAACTGAACTATAGTTAGACCGCTAGTCTGGACACGACACACGGGACGGATATAGAAACGGTTGTAATTTCGACATTTTTACCCACATATAAGTACACGCTTATGACGAATCAGCAAATTTCCCACCTATCTCGTATCTTCACACATCTGCATGTGCGGCGAAACGACTTTAATCTGGACGTAACGATGATTTATACTTTTATTAAAACATTTTTTTTAGAAAAAAGCAAATTGGTTGTGATTCAAGGTGTAAAAATGAGTTCGTTTTTTGTTTCAGGGGTTTCATCCACCTCGGAGCTGGTCTGGCGGTAGGATTTTCCGGTCTAGCCGCAGGTTTTGCGATCGGAATAGTTGGTGACGCCGGTGTGAGAGGTACCGCCCAACAGCCGCGTCTCTTCGTCGGTATGATCTTGATCCTTATTTTCGCTGAAGTATTGGGTCTCTACGGTTTGATCGTCGCCATTTTCCTCTACACCAAGCTGTGAAGCGGTACTACAACCGGGAATTATTCACAAGGGAATATTCTTCTCCCCATCTCTACCGTCGTAACCCGTCAAAAATACAAAAAAACAATCAATATCGGACAGAGAAAATTAATTTTCAATATAACACAAAAAAAATAGAGATACACAAGAACAAACACAATCACACACATTACAGGTTACTGCTAGGTCCTAAACAATCATGTCCTTATCATCGCACAGTAAGTAGAAGAGAAAATTTTTAAAATGGGGGAGGAATATTTCCACTAAAACGTGTCGTCGTCAGCCTATAGATTTCATCGACACGCGATCATATCATTTATAAAATAAAAAAAAAGGGATTCAAAGGATAAAAATAAAAAAGATCAAGAAGATTCAAGAAAAAACCAGAAATCGTCATCGTTGAAACCATTCATATTTCGCCAAGGTTATCGCCAGTTAAACTCCAATACCGATCGACACAGATATAGAAAAATGTTGATTTTTAAACATAGATCAAACAAAAATATACACATACAGACAGATAAATACATGAAAGATGTTGAAAAGAAAATCAATAGAATCAATTAGAATATATATAAAATAAATGTTGTATCGGGGGGGAATTATTTTTATTTTCACAAGTTACGGGGGTGTTGTAGAATATTTGGAATAAATAAGATCAAAGAAAGATGAGATAATTGTGTAAATCTTGGAATATCGAGGTAACAAAACACCCCTGACCTTTGTTAATACGGCGAGATCCTTTTCTCTTTCATTTGTATAGTTATTACATAATAAAAGGAAAAAAATTGAAAAAAAAAACCATCATAATTAGCTTATATAGTCTTAAACATTGAATTATATAAATTAAATTAATTTGGGCTCCTGCATCGAGTGTATAATAATGAAAAAAAAAAATATATGGTTATATTGATTGAAAAACAAAACGAAAAACAAGATATATATACCTTATATTGTAAGCACAATTATGTAATTTGAACAGAAACAAACAAACAAACGAACGAAATACGCGAACATCTAGTTTTGTGCAACGTGTTATATGTATATTTCGAGAAACAGGTTATATAATATATAATATACATGTATATATATATATTTCTCTACGAAAACAAAACAAAAAGCGATTGAAAGAAAAACCACGCCAATATAAAACAAAATACCACATAATATCATGGATCGAGTATATATATATAAATATATAGTATATATAAAAAAAAACCAAAACGATTTAAGAGATATACCGACGAAATGGAGAAGAACAAAAAAAAAATATATGAAAATGAAGTAGAAGCGAGAATGTTACAAGAAACAAAAAAAAAGAAAAGCAACAAAAAAAAATTGAAAAAAAAAGAAGATAGTGGATATACGCGATAGTATTAATGAGACGCCAAAATAGATCGAGAAAGAGAAATAAAAAAAAGAAACACCCGCGCAGGTAGGGGTTCTCAGGGGTTGAGGGGGGAGGGGAAGGTAGGGTTCGAAAGATCCGTCACCCTTAGGCCAGGTGACCACAACGCTACTTAGTCCACCGCCACCGTGAAAAATAAGTTTTACGACTAACTTCCATTTCCATTTCCACTGCCACTGCTGCGCTTCGTAAACGCGGGTGTTGAAGAGATAAGGTGAATTTTAGAGATTGTTGAGGAAAAAGAAAAAGAAAGAAGAAAGAAGGAGACGAAGAAATGAATTAACTAAATAAATACAATTTGTACATTCCATAATAAGTTTGTTCGGAACGAGAGAGCGATCGGCCACGTCGATTTTCAATCTCTAAGCGTGGGAGCCCCCCGAGTTTGCGGATCGACTATCCGGTTCAATTTTTAAATCGCACGTCGAATCGCGCCGGGGTGCGCCTAGGGGTAATCCGAAAATTGGTGCTGGGAGGATCGAAGCGTCTTTCTGATTCACCTAGGGAATAAAGAAAGAAAAGGATAATAGGAATCGTTTGGAGTCGCGTAGAGGAATCAATCCGCTTCGTCGATCGTTCGGGAGCTGATGATCGGTGTTGCTAGAATCTTTCCAATCGCTTCTTTATCCGTTCCTCATTCGAATACCATTTACACCTCGAAATCCTCAAGTCTTTGACCTCGCCAAAACAAAAAAGAACCTTTTGACGGAAAAGTCGACGCGGCCGATTGCCACAATTAATCATTGACTGTCGCAGCAGTATTTCTTAACCGATTACCGACTTAGCAGTGCTGATATAATCGCAATTATAAGATCCTTTGCTTTAATCACGAATACCTTGTATCTGCGGGCGGAATTAGAAAAAAACAAGAAAAATTAATTACGAGACCAACCAACGTAAACGACGATTCATTCCCTCCCTCTGTTCACTCGTTCGCTTGGTTCAGTCTGATAAAAAAAGCCCCGATCATCCGGGCCGCATGAAATTACAGTAAGATGGGATAACCGAGCGAATTAGTGATATGAGAGAGTGATTGATTTTTAATAGTTAAGAGTATCACAATATCGAGCACTGGCAGAGGCAATGAGAGGGACTTGAGACGAATGAATTTTCGGATTGATCGATAAAACTTGAAAGAAAGAACAAAGTGATTGAATAAAATGATTATTGTTAGACAGCCCTCCGCCGCCCCTGAATGAAGGGACATTCTTCCAGTGTTTAACTAGTAAAAATTTTCATTGTTGAGTGCTGAAGGTGATCGATGATCAATAATAAATATTTATGTTACAATTTGTCCTCGATGTTACAGAAAAAAAAACCGTGTTTAATAAAAATTTAATTTGAACAAAAATATTTCATTCTTTATATTTGATCCCAAAAACCAATTTTTTGCTCCCAATTATAAGACTATTTTCTCTACTGTACGCTGTTGAAAATATCTTGAGATTCTTATAGATACAGGAATAAAATTTACGAATCTTGCTGATTGAAATGTATACAATGATTCTTTTTCAGTTTTCAGTGACAAAGTGGTATTTCAGTCAATTGGCAATAGTCCATCCAATTAAAAGCGTAAAATTTTCATTTTTCGGTTGTTTCTGCAATATTTGATGATCCGATTCAGCAATTATTGTAGGAGTAGAAACCCATTTTTAAATGATATTATCATGAATTATCATATCATATGAGTATTCAGACAAATTTTCAAAACATTCTGTATATAAAATTTATTATATAAATCTTGGCTATGAAATTTCCGATTGATTTTTAATTTTCAAAACTGTTATATGAATATTTAAATATTGAAAAAGTTTAATTTTAATATACAAAAAGTATAATACGTATGTTAATTGCTTTGCATACATTTTCATGAAACTTATTACAGACATTTCTAACAGTGTATGATTTTTCAGATACTGGTTCTGCGCTTACGATTAGAGTAATTGAAATACTTACGTAAATGCAGAACGCGTAACCTTCGTTCTCCACAGCCTTGAAACCAATTACGACTCTCTACGATTCTAAATCGTGTTCCATGAACGCCTCTACCGAGGTTATTTATACTCTTCGAAACTCGAATTCAATTTATTCAATTTATTCAATTGATGCATGCTTGTGATTTTTCAAAATTAAAACAATTTTTCTTTATCTCTTAGTCAGACACGCCCCCAGAATCTGTCTGATTTGATAAGCGCGACTACTGTACAATTACACATCCTAGCATAGCATGGAGACGCGAAGGAAAATAACAGGAAATCTGTTTAATTAATTAATTGCGTGCTTCCAACGAAGGGAAATGGAACAATAATTAAAAAAAACTTTCGAACTCGCGATTCTGTTCGTTAGTTTCATTATTACTGGATGACCTTCGATCGAATAATGCGAGAAACTGATAGAAAGTCTCATATCAATTATCCCAACTGAGATATTGATAAATATGAGATAATTAATTACCAAAAACTCTTGAAAATTTATTAGATCGTTTAAAATTAGCGGATTTAATGTACGATCGCACAAACTGTAAAGTGATCCACACAGATTTATCGATTCGGCGATGCTGCAACAGTCAAAGCCACTCTGCGTGTCGGTAATTCCATCAATTGTCCATTTGATTTTCAATCGTTGAGCTCCATTGTGGACTGCAAATGGAACAACGTGAACGTGACCGCGAGAATTCATATCTTATCCAGATAATAACGTAGCTTTGTTATACTGGGGTCTCTGCAGTGACTAAAGTTCATTTGTTTCGTAAAAAATTCCTCAACCATGGCTCATCGTCTTCCTACCTCATGAGCTGTTATTCAATTTTGCATATCGTAGAATTTTTACATAATTGCAAGATTGATTTTAGATTGTAAAACAGAACAAGAGGAATATTTACACAGGTTTGTATCTTTGAATAATTGAATTTCATGGACTCTTTGCGCAACAGGAGAGAAAATTGCCTCTATAATTCTACAACTTTTATTCTGTTCTGTTCCAATCGTTGCGGTTGTTGAACTCTGCAGCGTAATCGACGTCCTGATACCTTTTATTTTGTCAATTCAAATGAGGCAATAATAATTATCTCGAAACACCTGTGTTAAAAACAGACTTTGAATTCATATCGACGATAAACGGCTTAGAATCCAGCATGTAACAACGGATATACCGATTGCTGTATACTGCCAGCTGTAATATCTACCTATAGTGTGCAGAGAGTAACAGCGAGAGTTCCGGCTGGCTTGGTTCACTTAACAAAAAGCCTTGATATTTCTGTGCCTCGAGTACCTGCTGCCTCTACGTTTCCAATATACCCGCCTCATCTGGCTCTCAGAAAAATGTAGCATCAGCTGATTTTAATAACATTAGAAGGTTTTCAAATTCTAGAATAATAGGAGTGCGAAAAATTTCGCAGACGTGCGTATAATTCGATCCGAGTGTTCCGGAAAATTCCACTGAATACTCGAACGATACCGTTTATCGAATATAAACGACCCGGTTTCTGACCCCTTGGTCTTTTTTTTTTTACTTTATTCTACAATATCACGGCCGGCTGAAGAGAAATAATTATCTGGAAGGAAAGTTGAACCATTTAGTGTTCGCTATAGTAAAAAATCTAATATAAAAACGCGTTATTGATGACAAAAAGTGACTGCGAAGTTTGTCATGCGGCAAGAAGGGGTCAAATACCGGGTCCTTCCGGTGTTCCGTTAATTATTTCACCGTTGCGCTAGTTTCTGACCCCTAGATTCACGAGAGACATGACGTCAATAGTTTTTTTTTTCGTAAAGACGTTCACTTCGTTGAAACAGACACAATCGATTTGGTCAACATAAATATTTGCTGCATTTATAGGATCTCATCTGATAATTATTGGAATGAAACGACTCCAAAGACTAAACTAGCTGTAGCCAGCCGAGTGTCAGAAACTAGGGTCGCAGTGGGGTCAGAAACTAGTGTACAGCAATTATCGAGTGTCAGAAACTAGCAGCTGCTCTAGGCTCGAATAAAAGATTATTATTCAACTATTCATTGAATTACAGATTGAAAAGATGATCGTTCCTTGCCTATCAATTGATTCAATAAACCCTATCATTGCCAACTACACGTAATTTTCCCTGTTTTAGAAGAGAATAACCTCAGCTGAAATCCTTATAATGTCAGGAACCGGGGCGTTCACCTTAATCGTTTCTTGTAACGTATGACGATGAGCTGGGAACGACGCGCAGTTATATAGGTATAGCACAATGGAATCGAACCAGAATGTGTTTAATCAGTCGTTGTGGGAGCGAGCGATTGATTAAAATTGTACACTAATCGCGAATCTTGTTCGATCGCCCCTGGCAAGGGCGCTAGGCCTGCGCCGACGAGAGTGTCGTCGATCGATATAAAACCGGCCCTGCAAACTCATACACGTAACGACGATGACGTCGATGGCAAAAACTGTTCAGATCACAGTTCCTGATTTTATCTTCTCAATTATTACGTGTTTTATAAATTTAGCCTAGTTTGAAACCTTCCACCTCGATATATTTGCATAATAAGAAAGTCTAACCGATACGTAAAATACTGTGTCTATAATATAGACTCGCTGATTTTTTTCTGTAGAAATTATTTCAGAATCTGAAATCTTGCATAAATAAGTAATTGACAAAAATTCGCTTGTTTCTTATATTCATCGTCAGTCAAACTTTAGCTATACAAGCGATTCCGTGATTCGATGATTCCATATGATTTCATGGATTCGATGATTCCTTAGACTTCTGCTAATTTTCAATCCTCTCGGAGTGATTTCTAAATAATTTGGAAAAAATTCAGCTGATTTCGAAGCGATTTTTTGGTCTGATTTCAAATGATTTCAAACCAGGGTGTCATTAAGTCGATTTCTGGAGTGAAAAGCCCCTCAAAAATGAGTGTAAGGCCGTTTTTCTGTGAGATCAAGGAGCGGCATCGCCACGTGAGTGCCTCGTGGCTCGTGTAGTGCTGTCGTCATCACACCTTGGCTCAAGCCCGAAGGCATAAGCCGCTAATCGTATCATTTAGAACGTAGCGCACACGTCGAATAAGATGGCCGTACTTTTTTATCAGCTGATAGCCTGTGTGGAGAAAAAAAAAATGAGTAAACGTGTTTGAATGAATCCAGTTTCATTCATAGAGGGAGAAATCTATCTGTACTAATAGCGATTTAAATCCGTCTAGCGATATCATGACGTACGTAGTGCGAAATATGTTTAAAAAAATTTACCGCGCTCTTTCACGTTCAACTGATCAAACCGCGCGGTAACTTTCCGCTACTCGGATCATCGATCCCTGCGGACTTGATGGAAATTAGTTACCCCCCAAAGCAAAAGCATCTTCTAGTCAGAGTATTATAGCGATAGCCTGAGGGAATCGATACTTATAGCTAAACGGGTCAAGCTGCTGGATCTTCATTTTTGTCCATGTACTTAATTTCTATTCGTATACATTCTTATTTGTGAGCCTAATTTAAGTAATAATAAAATTCAATCATCGTCCGAATGGTGATTCTTAGGATTATCTCACAGGTTTAGTAATATGACGGAGAAGGAAAAATTCCAGTTCAGTTTCTCGTCGACTTGGCTCATTCAACACTTGAGCTGCAGCCAGGATCAATAACGACTCTTGGCGGTATGGGCAGCCTGCTGCGAGCTTCAAGAAAATATGTGTAAACACGTACATCGTGGATTGGACGGGAAAATAAATAACAATCTGCATCGTACACTCGACTGACCATTTTTATGGATAACTAATTCACACAATATGAAACCAGTTTTTCAACATCCAGCACAAATCTCTTCACTTTGTGAAGCTTCGGTTATCTGTATGATTCACACGCAGCGTTTATCTTCCTTATAATTGCTGTGTAAATGTACTGAACGAAATCTAGTATAATTTTCTTCATCTATACTACATGTATTATATCTACACAAAAATTGTGTTTCTCGGTTTATTGCAGCCAACTTCAGACTACAGTTCAGTCGTCAGAAATTCACCCTGTTTATCATAAATATGTATTCAGTTATTCAGAAATAACCGAGAAAATAACTGAAATATTGAAGAATAACTGAAATAATGGGGAAAAAAAATGAAAAACAATAAAAAAAAATAGGTTGATATAAGAAGAATAAATGTTAATAAGTTAAAAAATTTTAATTATTTCACTGCAAAAAATAATTTGTTAGTGAAATCTCGAGTTATTTCCTCCTGGGAGTATAAAGAGATCAGCTCTGACTTTTATTCGACCTTCTTTGTGATGTTCTACTCCACACGTAGGTCATAAATTTCGTTGAACTGGTTTTCTCATGTTCTTTTTTATGTAAGTATAATAAAACATGAAACATTTGAAGAAAAAAATTCAACGAAGAGAGAAATCGTCCTGGGTTATTGTCCACAATGTGAAAGAACGCGTATCCACTGCACCGACGATTACGCGTCTCGCTGTAGGTGTGCCATTCACACCTGCATGCAGTACAGTGAATTCGTCGATACCAATGACGACGAAGACTCGACTGGGTTGAATAAATCAGCAGATATTTCATTGAGGAGAAACCGTATTTGTCAGCTGATCGTGGCGAAATTGATATTGCTGACACGACGACAATCTCTACACACAATTGCAAGAGATATAAACTGTGCGCACAGAGAATGGAGATATATTTATAGCTCGACGTGGAAATTTTATCTCACTGTTGGAAAAAAAATTAAAAAAGAATTTCCACTCACGAGGAATAAAATTCTCAAATTAATTTTTCCATCTTGGTTCATAATTTTGCGATGCGTGCAGTGGAAGAATTTCTTGAGTACAGCGACGAGAATCAGCTTCTTTTTTTTAATATTAATCCGATGAATTTTTATCGTCCCAATTCGAGCCAAGGCTGATCATAGATAATCGCTCTGCCTCGTAGAAACTCGGAGACGACTTAATCCATAAATCGACGAATATGATTTTCTGGTTTGATTCTCTCCAATCATCTTCCTTCTCGGATTGATTAGAATTGTGCAGTGATATTCTCAATTTTTCAGTCCAGTTCGAATCGCCGCCTAGGTACGAGTATCTTCCACACGGCGGAATACCGTCTTTTGTTTTATTTTATGTTTTACTATTTTTTATAACGAGTTTCAGACCGCGATAACGAAGAACGATTGTAATCATCCAGCAAACAAGAGAAGCTACGCGATAATACATGTAACCATGCCACTGAAAATTACAGCAAAGCATGTACCGCATGACTTTTGTCGTGGGAAACGAGTCACACACGTGCTCATACGTTTAATTTTTCTTAACTCGTTATCAACTGTGCCGAACCATACGAGACCGTTTTTAGGATTGTGAAAATTATTTGAAAAACTTCCAAATTTCTACGTCAAAGGCAGTAGATCGAAAAAAAATGGTCTTATAATTGAAGATCTTATATATTCGATTATGTCGTCTTACCTTGGGAATTGTGTATTTCTTTTTTTCTTCTTTCACATTTATTTATTCAGCCCCCGAGTCTGGATATTTTGGTTTACATGTTCTACGGTTTTATGATAGTTATTTTAATCATATATTCCGGGTAAAACCTCACGGTTACCATAAACAAACTCTATGTTTGTTGGTTCAAATTAATGATCGTGTGTCACCACAGTTACGAATGATGGAGTATATATTTATAAATTGGCGGTAGTCTTGAAGATTGAATGAAAAGAAATTCTCATCAAGGCCAGAACGGAGTTTTTTCCTTTTTATACATAGAAGTATAAAAAAATCCATTTTACACTATACTTATTTTTATCACTTCGACCATAAATCATCACCGAAAATGGATTGACAATATTTAATTCAAATTGGAGAATTCGATTGAAAAAACCGATCACTTTTATCGCCAATTGATATTCTTAATTAAATTTCTTTTTTCGCAACTGTAATTTCATACGTAGACTGACTACAAATTTTAGCCTCTCCAACGCATGGACAGAATACGAAATGATATTTAATTCTGCAAAGTATTTCGTGTGACTATGGTCACACAGGTAGAAGTCGTAATTTCTTTTCGACTTCGTATAATCGGATTAACAGATTTTTAAATGAAATAAAAATGATTAGTCGAAAAAGAGTGAAAAAAAAGAGCGAACCACTTGTAAATTGAACGAGTTTTGAGTTACTATATTTATGGTGTGTTTAATGATTGAAAAAAAAATTGAGATGATCCTAAGAACAATTTTATTAATATGTATAGATTTAAAAACTATTATTATGCCTGTAAACCGTTTTTATTTCATTTTCTTCCTTCAATGATTAATAGGATCATTATTTTGTTATTCGTCGTCATATTCATTCTTCATCTTTCTAATAACTTTGAGGGAGGCAAAAGTATAATGATTCACTGAAATGATAATACTGACACAATTATCGTACAGAATTGTGACCGATGACTGGCAGCTGCAGCGTAATGATTGAATAATAAAAATTGTTGAATGCATCGTGTTGGGTGAAAAAAATAATCAAAATTTCAGTTTCAATATTAATTATTGCTTCCGTTATTCTGCGTATTAAAATCACAAATGTTGAGGAAAAAGAAACCAAAATGTCCCGTTTGGCTGTTCACGTGTGTGTGTGTGCATAATAATTAACTACGTGTAGATTGGTACTATAATAACGTGATATGGATTTTATGGAAAAAACGGAATAGGAATTATTATTATTATATAATATTAATACTATTATCATACTAAATTCATTATAAATACGCGGCGCAGCCTACTGGCGTATGCGATATCCCAATAATTTCAAATCAATATTAAACTGCCAATTAGAAGAAATTGAGTATAGGGATTGTATGATTAGAAAACAATTTTAGACAAAAAAAAACGTACTAAATGTTTTTAATTTCAGGGTTCGTTTTTTATTCCAATTGATGAAATGATCATAAAACTGATAAATTCTATTCACTGTACAAATTAATCGAATATATCAACTCGAGGATATGACTAATAATACAAAAAAATTATAATAATTACAATATATTTATACGTTCGACTTTTTTTGTTATCCTTTATTCCAATAAAAATTCGATGTAGGCGTGGGAGAAGAGGAAAATCTATTGAGAAGAAAAATAACACAAGGCTCCCGAAGCGCCAAAATAATCAATCAAACGTCTAAAATTGTTCTCCAAATTGATAATTTAAGAATAGGAGAATTTAAATAGCGGATTATGTATAGGATTAGATTCATGATTCCAACATAAGACTGAGACTGAAGGGAAAGGGAACCTCAATCAAATCAATTATATATATACCTATATATATAATTGATAATTTACACATCAAGGCATGTGTTTTACTATTCTCTTAGTCGTGTAGCTGGAATATGTTTTTTGTTGTTCTTTTCGCTACGTAATTTTTCACGTCTGTATACGTTTTAATATACGTTATTATTTTTTGTCTGTTGTTAGGTAGATGGTTATTTAGATCTACATCGTGATATCGTAGATATCGATGAAATTTGATGTCTGCCGATGTTCTTTCGATCTGTTTTTTTTCTTCTTCTTCTTTCTTCCTTCTGTTTCTGTTTTTCTCATTTACCGGCAATTATATCGAATATAATTACTCATTAATCATTATAATATACAATAATTATAATAAATTATAATCATATCAATAATGAGAATAACAATTATATTAATTATTGTTAATACGGTAATGCAACAGGTAGGTAGAGATAGGCAGATATTTTTTACGGGCAGGCATATGGTGTTTTTATTTTATTTTATTTCTTTCTTTTTCCTTTGCTAGCGATTTTAGTTCAAAACTTTACGTTTCTTTTTTCAATTATTATTATTAGTATATTTTATTTTTCATTTTTTTTTTCGGAGTCTATCACTGTATTGTATCATATTTTCTTTTTCTTTTTTTTTTTTTGTTTTTTTTTTCGTTTTTTTGTTTTTTTACATTTTACAATTAACCGCGTACAAACTCACTCACAGTTTCACATCTAGAGAAGAGAATATTAGAATATAGAATAGAATAGAATAAAACTACTTTACGTGAAGATAGGAAAAGAAAAAAAAAACTGATTAACTGTTTTCTACTACTTTTATAATATATATACTGTTTCTTTTTTTTTTTTTCGTTTTTTTACTGTTGTTCTTGACTTTCGATTGTTAATTGAGACAAAATATTGAATGTATGTTATTTTCTTTCTGTTTTCTTTTTTGCTTCTTTGTCGTCGTCGTTGTTGTATTTTCTAGCTTTTTTACTGTTATCATTCTGTAGTAAGTAATTATCGTATAATTATTAATAATAATAATTATAATAGCAATAATAATAATAGTTGTGATAATAATAATAATAATAATAATAATAATAATAATAGTAATAATAATAATATTTCTTTATAATAAATGTAAAAACTGGTACACAGAGATAACAAGCGACTCGTTCGTTTTCGTGGCCGCGGGACAAAAAATAGGACTTACAAAACGTGGCACATGCACAATATTAATTATAATTAATATACTTGACATAAAGATGAAGGGAGAAAGAAAAAAAAAAGAAAAAAATAACTTTAAAATAAAAAATAAACAAAATAATATTATTATTATTTTTTGTTTATGTTTTTTTTTTTTTTTTCATTTTTGTTAATGGGACATTTTTTTGTGTTTTTTTTTTGTTTTTATATATCTTATACTTTTTTTTTTTGTCGTTTATTTATTCATTTATTCATCATCATTTTACTCCGCCCCACTCTAAAAATCTTTCATCGTTACCTGACTCTCTTAGATCTCTTTATAATAATCTCTATCATTACGTTCGTTATCATCGTTCTTGCGGTTATTTTATGTTAATTATGTTCTTCATTCTCTTCTTTTAATGATAATTAATTAATTGATTGATTAATTAATTAATTATTAATCATATTGCGGCTTATCTTGATTATCTGCTGGCCCAATTTCATTATAAATCATATTAATATTCAATTATCTAAAACGTTAAAACTTCCTGTTTAAATGGTCTGTCGCGCCACTCGTGGGTTTATCATTATTTTTTTTCTCTTCGATTTTCTTCTTCGTTTTTTGATTTTCTATTCTAATAATTTAAAAAAAAAAAAAAAAAAAAAAAACACGTCACAGGTTTTTCCTTTTCTCTTTTCTCTCTTTTTCGCTAAATGGCCGACCGACTTGACAGGTTGTTGTTAGTTGTGTTGTACGATGCTGCTGATGCTGATGAACGGCAGCTGCCGATAAGACTGCTGCTAAAGATGGTAGGATCGAGACAACGCAATGTAATTTAAAACATAAATCCCCTTCCTCAGCTCAGCGATCGATGTGGATAATAAAACCCTATCGCAAAATAATAGGTAGTCTTAAGATGGGCTTAGCTCGTTAGTCGCCCAATAAACTCCGGCATATTTTTAATTGTCACCGTCGTCTTCCTCCTCCTCGGAAGATGCATCCTGGAGCCAAGTTAGCCAGGAATTGACCTGATGACAAAAGATAAACGTATCGTATTAATATTTTGATCTGTAAAACGATGAATTGTAAAGATTATTGAAATTTTCAAGTGGAAAAACCTCAGGGAATTCGATATCCCGTTGAATATAATTTACCTGGAATAGCGCTTGTCCCTTGCCAGGATAATCGTCCGTTACATCCTCCTTCCACTTCATGAAACCCTCCTCGCCGATAACTTCGATCTCGTAAAGAGCTCTGAACCATCGCAGCAACATCCCCTTGGGGAATTTGTGAGAGTAGCAAAATACTTGCAGAGCGTGAAGAGCTGTTACCTCCGAGTCGATTGTCGGTAAAAATGACTCTAGTACGCGGGTGTACTTGACCAACAACGCTTGCTCTTCCTCCGCCAAAGCCTTGTCCACTACCGCCTCCGGGTCCACACCTGGCCTCAACGTTGTCTCCTGCGATAAGTTTTCAAGAACATTAATCAACCGAATTTATTCACGACGTCACGATAAATGGTGAAACCATCGGTTCTTACCTGAGTGATGTACTTGAGAAGCACAGTGATCAAAGCGTTTATGAAACTGGGATCGGAGTGATGGGAGGGATCAAGTTTCTCCTTGATCCATTTGTATAGCGCGTTCGGGCTGGGATCAGCCTCGAGTTGTCTCCACATTTCCCTTTGGATCCTGAGAAGAGGATAGAGAAACGTCAATTCTCTGTCCTCGAGGATCTTACCGAGCCTTTCCTTGGTCTTCTCGGCCTCCGGCAGCTGACTCATCAGGTTCACCTTGCTCTCGTTGAAAATCTGCATGAGTCTAGCCTTGCCCTGAGTTTTGTGTAACTGTTGAAGAGTCAGCAGAAACAACGGATGGTGTTGTCCGTTTTCTGTAACGGAGGCAAGATCGGTCAGCTGCATTAGATTGTCGACGATCGATTTCGCCGTCAACGAAGCCACGTGAGAAGCGACGCAGGCTATCGTGCTCTCCCTCTCGTCCATGCTTGCGACGAGTTCCTTCCATCCCTCGATGATCTGTTGTCCGTTTATCAGAGTCTCTTTCTTCAAATCTGATACCAATTTGCAGGCAATTTCGCGTTCCGCTTCTCCGCGGTCGAGGGTATTGGAATAAAATGTGTAAACGACGTGACGCAAGAATCTTTCGGGTATCTTCAGATCCCTGACGGCTGTTACCGCGTCCTGAACGTTTCCGTTGTTCACCAAATCGTCCATTATCGCGTTCACCTTCTTCAGCACCTCCTCCTTCGACGGACCCTTGTCCTTTCGGTCTCGTGCTTTGTCACGTTTCTCTAGAGGACCCTGCTTTATCAGGATCGCTGGCGGCGGATCCTTGTGCGGCAGCGGTGGACTTGCCTTTAGAGACGCTGCTGGTGAAAGTAAAGCCTCCGATGCATGTCCTGTGAACATACCTGTCCCTCAACGGTAAGCATTCGTGTACTACTTTCTTCTTACAAACTAAATATTATTCTAGTTAATATGCATAAAGATTCTCACGGGGTTTTCTACATGGAATGAAGTAATATTGATAGGAAGATATTACTTTTGGTCAATTTGACCTGGATTCATTTTTCAAACGAATAATAGGAGTAGTCGACTGGCTTTTTTTTTTTTTTTTTTTAATGAAAATATTATAACTATCTTTATAAATTTTCGTGAAAAAATATTGAAAACGTTATGAATTTTTTAGTAGAAAACCGTATTATTTTCAGGAATTATTTTTAGTACCTCAAAACCAAAAATGATTTGTGAGTTTTTTTAAACGAAATACTGGCTGAAGTATCGTTGATGTAAAAATCAACATTCTTTTTTCTACAGTTCGACGTTAGCTATTCTTCGCGTACTCCGTATCGCAGGTTGCGGAGAATACTTACTGTTACTGAGAGGTAAGTTCTGAGGCTTCATATTGGTGTTGAAGACCATAGAATTGGCCGCAGGCCTGAGAGACACTTCCTGAGAGTCTCTGAGCAGCATCTTGCGGTTGAATCCGCGCTGTTCTTTATTACCATCTGTAATGAAAAGCATCGCACGATTAATATCGACTCCAAAATTTGCTGTGATATTACAAAATTGGGAGTATAGTATAGTTTTTATTGTGAAAAACTACTAACTGTTGTTGTAATTCTGTGGCGAGTTCTGTTGTTGTTGATTGTGGTTGTGCTTCCCTTGGTAATTATTCTGATGCCGGTTCTGGTTCGGGTAATAAGTGGGTTGATTGCGCTGGTTGTGTCGTCCGTATCCGACTCCAGCAGACCCGGAATATCCGTTCATGAAGGACGAGGATCCCATGCCGAAGGAATGGGAGGAGCCGAGCGATATATTGCCCATCATATCGTCCAGGCCTCCTCTCGGCTTTCTGAATATGTCGCTGCTCGGCCGTTCGTCGCGCCTGTTGTATCCGCCGCCTCTGGAAGAGTCGTCGTTGTCGTTGCGGATCTGGTTTATGGGCATAGGGCCCTCGGTGCTCGTGGCCTTCCTCGGCTTCCATCCGTCGCGACGCAACTCGATGCAGTCGCGAAGCATAAAACGTATGCGAAGGGGTAGATCGCTGCTCTCTGCCAAGACGGTCATGCGTGCGAAGTACTGATTCATGAGTCTGGCTCCCTTGTCCGAGTCCAAGATGCGACCACAGGTGCGCATGATCTGACAGAGACATTCGATATCCTCGGCCATGTCCCCCCTGGATCCCGCCCTTCTTTTCTCCAACAGTAGCTGCTGAATGCACCGATGGAGGATCGTTTCCGACACAATTTCCAATTTTCCCAACTCCCCGATGAATTTGATGTTCCCGAGCATCTTGCGCTTGGCCAACTGGCGCCGCTCCTCCTCCTCCGGTGCCAAGTCATCTTGATCGTCGAACGCCTGGTTTGCTTTTGATCGATTTTCAAACTCGAGTTTACACTTGTTGAGCAACAGAAGTCTGAACGTGCTTTGGGGTGTTTGACCTTCAACGTTTGGTTTCTGAGGTTCAAAGTTTGGAGCTTCGTCGGACAGCCGTTTGCACAGCTGTGCGTACATAGAACTGTACTTTGGTTCATCGAGTGCCTTGTCAAAGATCTGACAAATTCAAAAACGCATTTATAACACATGGTTTTCATTTAATTAAATTTAGAGGCGGGATTTTGGAATATTTCCAAAATTAGTGTTTAGGGAAATACGTCGGGTATAATTCTTACCAATAAAATAACGCCTTTGAGAATCACATCGGAATTGAGCTCGACGTTGAGCAAGTCGTTGCTCAGCTTTGCAAACTTTTCCGGTGTAAGCTTGTTAAGAATACCCCGCACCTTTCTGAAGATGAGATCATTCCTGCTTTCTTGGGTGAGTGCATCGCGTCTAATAGTTGAAGGAGGGATCCAGCGTCGCTTAGTGGATAGGGAGCGAATTTCGTCCCTGGAAGGCATCGAATTATTATGTTCAATTTTTTACAATTGATTTATTCTTTTCCTCTTTCTGTTTCTGTTTCTGTTTCTTTTTTTTCTTTCGAAGCGCGCGTTAATTTAAATTTTTATACTTTTAATAGATTTTACTCTGCTTCGCTTTCGCTTTCTGTTTCGTTTTTTTTTTTTTTATATTCCAAATAACTTTTCTGATCCTGACCTTCCTCCCGAGACACGAGAAGCACCCCCCGGTCCTGTGGGGTCGTCCGTTGTTGCGCGTGTTTTGGCCCCCTGAATGATAAACCACAGCACACAGATCTTCCTCTAGGAAGCTGAAAAATAGCAATAAAAAAATGCAAATTAATAAATCAAACCGTATTTGATTAATTAATTACACTGGCTACAACTAATTGATTCATCCTGAATCTCCCCACTTCTCCCATCTTTCTCTCAGTTCGAATCAAAGTTCATTCTGCAAATAGCAATTATTCCTGCCCTGCATTATGATGCAATAAAGTGTTGAATTGCTATATGCAGATTTTTAAATCATTTTTATCGCGTTCGTTTTCGTATTCTGCAAATCATGTGGCAAATAAACGATAATCAATAGTCCAGCAGCTTTACGGATTTTTACAAACTAGATAAAGTTGATCTGATTGAAAGTAGAGCAATTTTTTTTTCGGTCTACGGTCTAGTTTGCCTAATCGTATTTAAATCAGCTATACTCCTAATATAATCTTTCGATCGTTCCATGACTTGGTGGGTCGCGTATAAATTAAATCAATACCTTCGTGTATTTTAGTCGTAGCGAAATAGTTCACACTACTATTATAATATTTTTTGACGAAATAAGGATTGGGACGGGGGAGGGGCGTGAGACACGCGATTCTACTATAACTTCATTATTGAAGATTGGTAAAAATGTGTCAAGCTAAATATTCGATCGATAAAATCGATGTTACAGTCGTCAATGTCGAGTTTATAGAACCTATTCAAACACGTGTCTATACCACTCAGGGTATAATCATAACGAGTTAGATTCTTTAACAAAAAAATAATAATAATAATAATAATAATGATTACAAAATTCGTACACGTCTAATTGCGATGCGACGATGCCAAATTTTAACCACAAGACAAAGAAAAAACTATTTAGAGGAATGACAAATAAAGACTGCATATATGTCCCACATTATCGGACGTCGAGAAAAATAATATATTATTACGATGTTAGAATCGTGAGGAGGAAAGGTTGGAGGTGGAAAGAACCCGTGATTACATGTGTATTAAGATTCATCAGAAACTCGTTGGCAAAATCAGCGAAGAAATTAGGCCCAAGGGGGTTCCGACGAAATTGAATAAACGCGACTTCTCCGAAAATTGGAAGAAAAGGAAAAAAAATGAACGAAAGGAAACAGCGGTAATCAGTTTTTTTTTCCCCCGCTTAAATATACCGAGTAGAGTTACGAGAGAGGATAAGTTAATCCGTCAGCGAATAGAGTCGCGTATTGCAGAGCGTGAGATAGTCAATGCGTCCGTCTTAGCAAGTTCGTAGTTTGCTGTCCAAGTTCATTATTATTATTAGCCAACCGGGCAAGACCAGTCAGCAGGACGTAGGAGCGCACGCGTGTCCCTGACACACGTGGGTTAATCGGCCTCGCTCAGACTCAGACCCTGCCGAGAGAGGAGGATTTATCATAACGATATATTTTTTGCGCTAACAGGTCGCGGCGATGAAAAAACGTAGAGGTGAACCGCGAGGGATGACGAAAAAAGGAATTGTCTAGACTCGGGTCGTTTAACCCCAGTCCTGGTACGATGCGCGCGCGCGCCGATATAGCGCCCACGTACACGCGGAATAAAAGCGTGCAAATTATATCCCGCGGTCCCCTGAATGAAGCGGGGAAGGAACCCCGTGGGATAGGGGCCGATGTTAGGATAACCACGATTATATGGGGCGCGGCTCATGGTCAGACGGTCGTTGACCCGGGATCGTGCCGCTCGGGCAGGCTCGGCGTAGGACGTAGGTACACCCGAAGGTGCAGAAACTCTCCCGATTTCCAGAGTCCCCGGGTCGAGGACTCCGGCACTCCGGCAGGCGGCACTCGGCGGGTTGAAAATTCCCCGCTCCCTATGCAGCCAGTCACATTCATGCAAGGTCTTTCGGATCAATTTTGATTACCGTTCGAGGTGAACGGCCGATAGGACGATGCATGGCCGTGGCTATGGCTGAACCGCGGTGCTTATTTTTATTTTCTTTGTTCAAAACATGTTCCCTGGCACTAATACGCCGACGGAAAATTATACGTTCGAGGCATTTCAACAAAACAAATCTATTAGTATTGAATAATTATCAAAAGTAGAAAATAAAAAGCGAAATTTAAATCCATGGAAAATTCGAGGGCGCGAATATTCTATTTTTCATACTTGTTTGTGCATCGATAATGTAGATATAGCGAGTATACGAAATACCGAGAAAGCGTTAATCATCGGGCAACGAATCGCGATTTTAATTCGTTCCCCGAATTGTTTATAACGATGTATAGGGAAAAATGAAATGAACATTTTGAAGCGCGTTGATCTACCACGCAGCGAACATTCCCGAGTCTGATAAACATCGCGGTCTCTTCTCTCTCCGTCGCGTATGTAATTTCTAGAATAGCTGTATCATAATTCCTTCCTCGGCAGGATTTCGAACGTTTACAAAATGGCGATTCCTAGATCATTCCTGGCGAAACAGGGTGACCAAGATTACCAGGAATTAACCTCCCCTCGATGAGTAACGAAGTTACAAGAACAACGAGTACCGCTCAAACCAAAAAGATAATACATGAAGATTCTAGAACAATCTTTATTGTCTTTCTATCTCCTTCGGCGTGCGAAATTGACGAGTATGGCAAAAATCGAGTCAATCGTTCGGTGAAATGAATGCGTTGGAAAAAAAATAACCAGGATTGTGATAAGAATCCTTGAGAGATCTTTGTGCAGAGGTTACAGTGTCCGTTGAAGTAAGGTTCCCGTCAGAGCAGCGAGGCAGACAAAGAGATAGCAATGGCGTGACGCAAGCCCCTCCCGCGACCCTGCAATGCCTATCTTGAGAAAATCTACGTGCGTTTAACGTCATCACGATCGGTTTATAGGCTAGAGAAGATAGTTTGGTATCTGTCAAAATGAATCGAGGCAAAGGTCGCGCCCTCGGTTATTTTTCCCACGGTTTTAATTCTCACAGGACTCTAGATATTTTATTTTAGTGACGACCTCAAATCCCATAATCCAACATTCGACGCTCGATGCCCCCATCGGATTAAAACCAAGGTAGGAATACCGACGGTGTGCAAGCATAGATGTTTCTAGTCTCGGATGTAAATTAGCGCGGCTATTCATAGTCCGATATAGACGAGCGATTGTCGATCGAGGAAAAAATAAATTGTATCCGTCTCGAGTCGGCGGTCGGGTGGATGCCTAAAACGTCAAAGTTAAACCAGCGTGGGTTTAGGGAACCGCGCGATTTCCCGGCCCCACGAACCTCATACGACGGTCGATACACGCTGGGTTTTTATCCCGTTAGAATAACGATTGTCAAACGAGGGCGAGAAACGATCTGCAATTTTCGGTCGAGGATGATGCGCTCGAAGCCGACATGACGCACGACACGACGTACGTGAAGAGCCCGTCGACTACCCGAGAGAACCGCACTCGATATTAAATTCTTCGCAAATTGGTTCTACCGTACCTTTTTCAATGAAAATTTATCTATCGTACGATGCGAAATCGTCCCCCGTCACAACCTCGACTTATCACTAATTTATAAAACTGAGTTTTAAACACTTAAAATGAAAATAATTCACAAGATGATTTACTTACGGCCGATGGTTGTTGTTTGTGGAGGCTTTCGCAATCCGTCGGCTCTACTCGGGGACTTCCGCACGGTGCAGTTGCGCCGTGTGACCTATCAACACAACGACTCGTTGGATACTAAATTCTACCGTATCTCTCGATACGCGGTCAATGCGAGCCACGCATTGAATGATTAATTGATATTACATCGCCCGGAGAATTTCTCGGGGCTATTATCTGGGTTTTTCTCGCAAATATTCCGATTTATTTCGTACTTTATTTGACTCGCACGGTACCGATTCCTCCGTGACTCTAGCCACGTGAGACTGCATAAATTTTTCCACCCAAAATACCGCTGAAAATATCCCGACCGTTTATTCGGTCTGAAATAAAACGATGGAATGAAATTTTATTTATTCTTATTCGCCGATAATTATTCAGAGCCTGTTTTCCGGGTATTTAATAATTCAACGAAACTCAGACACCGTGAATCTAGGCAGGAGGCTCAATCACCGCGCGTGAATTAACGCGGCTGAATTCACGGGGACGTTGCCGCATCCAACGTTCAGGCAACTGTCATTTTATTATAATATTTTCCCTATACGCGGATAAAGACGGCAGTCACTCTGGGTGAAAAAGAGACATCTTAAATGTAGTAAAAACCAATTGTCGCTTCTCATTGAACCGGAATAAAGAAAAATCTCTTATATTCAGGTTAGTGGATCGTAATTTGACGGACAAAAAAAATCATCCTAGTTATATTCCCTTTGTTTTATTCCTTTCATCACACAGATAATTCAACATGAGCTCTCGCAGTCGCCAGTATCTCGCGATTATTTATTCCAAGACTCTCTGATCCGACAAAAAATTAATCTCGCTGTGCCACTGAATATATTCCACAGAATGGCGCACGGCTCTCGCGGGTACGGGTCAACCGACCAACGCTCGGACGTTCCGGACGTCGGTTTTAGCCCGACGGAACTCTACAGTCTCAGCGAGAACATAACTACCAATATTTACACGATCAATTCGAGCTGGAGAACGTTGGATCGGGCTTTCAAGACCATCGGGACCGGCAAGGACTCCCAGGGTCTCCGCGACAGAGTGTGAGAACGAATTTATGAAATACATAATGTCTTTTGCTGATTTATTACGATTTTTTGTTACTCGCAGTCATGTGACGCAGCTGAGCACCAATCAAGTCGTGACTCAAACCAGCAAGGATATAGCTAGACTTACCGTATTGATGAGGAAAGGCGACAAGGAGCTCAAACTTCAGATTGAAAAATTGACAAACGACTTCAAGGAAGCCGTGCA
Source organism: Euura saliciscinereae (assembly GCA_018420115.1). NCBI lineage: Eukaryota > Metazoa > Arthropoda > Insecta > Hymenoptera > Tenthredinidae > Euura > Euura saliciscinereae. The sequence goes on along the minus strand of JAFFZH010015856.1, from coordinate 7,417 downwards.
GAGATATTCAGAGATGCAGAAGGTCCGTGGGATGACATTCTACCTCCTCGGGGATCTTGAGACCCTTGAACCCAAGAAAATAACTGGATTTTCAGCTCCCTCAGAGAAATACGGAGATTTATACTCTCTGAATACCGAATTTCGATTCATTCAGTGGCTGATGATTAATTATCAATCTAGAAGTAGAATTATGCCTGATAATCTCGTAATCTATCATCGTTTTTTGCTCAGAATGTCGCAGAGAGGATGAAAAGGCACTTGCTGGTGTCTAGCAACAATTCAGAGTCTCAGTCCGGGGATGGAAACCAAGAATCTGAGACTCTGGTCCAGCTTCAGGAGGATATCGCGCGAAGAGATGTTCAAAGGTGAAATAGAAGTCTTCAGTTTCCTATGGAAGCTAAAAACATTGATATTTATATTTTTCTTGTATTTTCTTTAGATCTCTCGAATTTGAGCAAGAATTGCTCATCGAACGCGAAGAAAGAATCATGAGAATCGAAGGGGATATTTTGGACGTGAATCAAATCATGCGAGAGTTGGCAGCGCTGGTTAATGACCAGGGAAACTCCATCAGTGAGTCGATAGCTGTATTGTTATTGTATGTAAGATTAAAAAAAATGATGACGTTAAATTTTTGTTCCGATTATTTTTCAGATACAATAGAGAACGGCATAGAGCACGCTTACGGAGATGTTCAACTGGGTGCTCAAGAATTGGTAAAAGCTAGTAGTTATCAGTCAAAGTTTCGTCGAAAAGTTTGTTTCTTATTGTTACTCGCCGTTGTAGCTGCCGTGATACTAACAGTTATACTAGTCATTAAATTAAGGTAGCGTTTCAAATTCACATAGGCATCTGATGATCGGTAAAATGGTTGTCCCAATCTGTTGATTAACGGGCTTTCAATTTCTCGATAAGATATAATAATCTTGCAGTAGAAGATAACTTTAGAAAAAAGAAAGTTAGCTTTTTTTATAATTTTTCTTCATTTCACAACATCCTCGCTTCGAAATTTGAAAAAAAAAAAAAACCCAATAAGTATGGAGAGATTTCAGACTGGCTTTTCTTCCTCTGAATAACGATGTAATTAGGTTTATCGATTGCTTCATGTAAGAAAAATTCAAGCTTCAAGGTCACAAACTTAGGATTTACTCACAATTCATGTGAAGTTTCTAATTATCAATTTTACAATCTGTGAGAATGTCTGATTTTTTGCCTGATGTTACGGAGTCTAATTCAATTATTATTCACAGTTGTAATGTATTAATTGTTCAATGCTAGAGAGTATCGTTTTAAAATTTGATTGACCCGAAGAATTTAAAGCATAATTTTTTTAGTCTTTTTTGTATTCGTTAAATTTTGTAAAGTATATGAATTTCCGATTTCTATTACCGCGGATCAATTAGAAAGCGGATTAATTTGAACTTTTATTGACACTTGCAGTGATCAGAGGCTCGATAAGAAAATTGATAACTGCGTACTGTGTAAATAACGAAGGAAGCGTTGATTAATTTGTGAAAAATATGTAGCATTGTTTGAGCCGAGTATATATATCGCTTCGTTTTTATATCTAATCGAATACCAATTTTGTAAAGTTGTATATGTAAAAACTTTACGATTGGTTATATTTTACAGATTGAGACAGCCTTTTAATCAAAGCCTGAACCACACTCTTATGTAATAAATAATAATTGTAGGCATTCCACATCCTGAGAGATCCCTAAAGCACTGTCATTACCATTTCTTACCACAACTGTATATACGACTAATTATTATTATTATAACTATTAATTATTATAACACTATGTTACTGATTTTAGTCAAATGTTAATCTGTACTCTTGATAATATAAACTGAAATGAAAAGAAAAAAAAAACACGAAAATGTAATTATTCTATTACTAATATTAAAACGATATGTGATATTAAATAATTGTTTATTTTTTTTAAACACCTTATTTTAAAGTTTATATAATCCTATACATACAACGAAAAGAAAAAAGTAACAAGTACAAAATTAAATCTATAAATATTTATCATATTTATATAGAACAATAGTTTTTAAAATATTTTCAACTATACACACGGTTTATAAAGTAAAATTTGTTTCCGGAATGATAGCGAGAAATCTGTCTTGAGATTATAGAAAACCTTTCACGTCTTTCAGTGAGTAAGGAATAAAGGCACCTATTTTTTTTTGTCTTGTTTCCAAAAATATCCAGCAAACTGGATAAAATTTCAGAAAAAGTCTTTCAATTTGACTGTGTAATATCGAACGTCGTTTATCACAAAGAGATTCTTAAAATTAGTGTTAACGTGTCAATTACATGCTTTCGATGCTCAACAATCTAAATACATGAGAACAATACAATCGACGGGTTATAGGCAAGGATAATTTTTTACACTATTAAAATTTCTTTACATTGTTATATATTCAATAGATAAATAGCTTTGATTTTTATAAAAGATAAATATACATTTCTAATCAGTATCTTGTGATAAAGAAATCTTGTATTCGACACAGTATAACTTTTCTTTTTCTCTCGGTCTCGAATTAGACAAAACTGTTGATCCCTTGATAAATTCTCTCAATTCCTTGTTTAATTCTACCGATAGATAAAAAAACGCGGGTTTGGGTCTGAATTTATACATTACGAGATATGGCATCGTTTACACCTACACTGGAAATTAGAATTGTTACATTTGGCTACCGCCCTGTGGGAGCGTAGAAGACAGCGGTAAGTACTTTGCGTCTGAGCTTATAGTACGAATTGTGGAATATAAGTCCCTAAGGATAAGTTTCGGCTCTTGGATTAAACCGAAGCGTTTAAGCGTTGAGATTAGGCGCCTGCTGGGGTCTTCTGGCTTTTATTCTCGCCTGCAAGGTGAGAAGCAGACCCGCTAATACGTCATGATTGGGTAATTTCTTGGCAAATAGAAGCCGCTTCACCGAGTCGTCGTACGTTAGAAGAGCGACCATATTCTGGAGCAGAAATCCCTGGCAGTATTCTAATAATTGAGCCGCGTTGTATACCTGAAAAATTCCAGAATGAGTCGTGTTAGAAACAGGGTTTATCGTTTCGAGGGTGTCAACAACAATTCGATCGTTATACCTTCGCGTGAATGTACATAGATACAATGTTATCGAGATCGACCATTGCCGAGCATTGTGCTTCGCAGAATCTGAGCAATCCGTCCAGTTGGAAGAAGTTGGCTGCTGCCATGAGCTCCAGCACGTCGCTTTGATTCACTTCTAAAGTAGCACACCCTCCGTGGTACAGGAATTCCATGACCATCTGGAATAATACGACGATAGTATGTAGAGGAGTCATTGTTCAGGTTTTGATTATCGTCAATGATTATTCACCTGGAAGATATGATACCGAATATCGTTAATCTGGACGATCGGTGGATTCCCTTCGCAGAGTTTAGAACTCAGCATGTTCCTAAACCTGGGAGAAGACGTGACGAGGACTATCTTGTGCCCATAAAATACCCTCCCTTCGACTCTGAACTGAACGTCGCTAAGTTCTGGATTGTTGACAAACTTGGGGTCGATGCGAGAGCCGCTAGACAACGTGGTGTCCCTTATCGGCTTGATCGGGTCCCATCCAAAGCAGGTGCAGAATATATCAGCCAGCAAGAGAGTGGTTCCTTCCTTCTGCAACACGAAATCAACAAGAAGTCGATACAGTGATGATTATACGAGTCTTGGAGGAGAGAGGATCCAGAATAGTTCTTCTTACCTTGCTGTACCTGAAGATGTTGAACAAAAGCGGTAAACACTCCTGAACAAATTGAGTCGAATAATCGTCCGGACAGACCTGAAGAAAGTCTTGCAGTAATTGATCGATAACCGAATCGAGTCGCATCTCATGCGCCGTGGATAAAGTATGCATCCAACAATGCAGGGTCCAGCCTACTCCGAGACCCCGCAGCTCCATCGTTATGTCTATTGGAAATAGAGTGTCAATATATTGTTCGCAGATTATCCAATCTTGTGTAAATTGAGGATGAGTTTGATATTGGTACATAATACGTTACCCAGATGATTGCTCTCCGCGCTGTGATACATCGCTTCCTGAAGAGTTTTCGTCTGTGATTTACTGAATACAGGCTCCCTTCCGTCTCTTCTTCCCCTTCCCTCGGCCATCTGCTGCTGTTGAACCCCAGCGTTACCTTCCGCCAGGATTTCCTCGAGTGACAAGACTTCTTTTTCACCCCGTCTCGAGGAGGTGGTCAGAGGATGTGATAACAGCTGATGAAGAGTCGCTCTCTGGCCATGTGCCGCAGCCACCGATATCGCACTAAAAATATGTATCGAGATTATTCAGACTTCGAAATTGGATCGAAAAAATGTTGACAAAAAGAAACTGAAAGAATTACCTGTAACATCCTCTCTGCGCAGAACTCGAATAGCAGAACGTGTCCTTGATGAGCGTGGATAGAAAGGGCTGTGCGCCGTGAGCCAGAAGCAAGGCAACCATTTCGTGATTACCGGCAGCGGTAGCAACTTGTAGAGGTGTGACCGTGCATTTTTCCTCGCTTAATTTAGCCCCGCCTTCCACAGTGGCACCTCTGTCCAGCAGCATTCTGGCGATTGTGCAGTTTCCAAGTAGAGCTGTGTAAGTCAAGGCAGTCCAATGCTGTGTTTCGGCATTGAATCCGTTCTGGGTACAGCAAATGTTCGAACCGCTGCTCCCAGATGATCCAGAAACATTCAAATTATTCACGCTCTTTGTAGAAGTTACAGCAACAACTTGTCCTCCGAGATTTTTTGGCGAAGAAGAGCTCTTAGGACCTCCGCCGGACACCAGAACGTTTTTCGAAGGACTTCCAGTCACCTGGCTGGACAGCGGAGCGGGACTTTCGACGTTAAAATCTGCCCCAGCGTCCAACAACGAAGCAACTGCACATTCGTCACAGTTTATACAGGCCAACATCAAAGCGGTGTGACCATTGTCATTGACTGTATTTATCTTAGACGAAGGTAGCAGTGGGATAGCCTGGGCTATTAATTCTGGTCGAGAACTTGTCAGCATTTTGAAAGCCATTTCCATTGTCAAACGTCTCACATATTCTGAATCATCGATTCGTTTTGAACACAGGGTGACTTCCTCGGAGCTGAAATGAGCGTATTAGGCATGTTGTAGTATATCTCGAATCGATTTCATGGGAAAGTACTCGCTGGAATAGAAAACCTACCAAATATGTCTAACAGGACAATCCACACCGGGTAAAAGCAGCCTCGCTGCCTGGCCAATGTCGTCATCATCCAAGATACTGCCATGCCTGTGTTCGACGTGGGCTGTAGCTACCCTCAGCCATTCTACCAAGGGTGGGAGAACGACGTAAGCTCGTTCATAGGCGAGCTCCTGGATCCCAGAGCCCCTCTCGCCGTGCTCTAGCTGAATAATTTGAATTATAATTCGGGTGTTAGGATTGAGAATTGAAAGAGAACGGAGAATGCTGGCTCGAATTATTTCATTTCCACACAAACCTGAGAGCATCTCATGTAATAAAAGAGAGCATTCATAGCGCCGGGTGTCAGAGGGACTGGGCATCGTCCAGACTGAGCTACTTTTGATATAAGATCGGTCAGCTCTGATAAAGAGCCCACACAAGTTGTCAGTAGCGAAGGCTCCAGAGTAGATCCAGCTGGCTCTCTTCCGCTTCTCGAGGACGAAGTCGAACCCAAAGAACTGACGCTGGCCCAACGAGGCATTGCCAGAGCGCCTGGAAGCATCAGGATTGATTGATAATTGATTGAAATTATCTAAAACTATTATTTTTTTCCACGAAGTTATATACCAGAGGCGATTCTGCCAGCATTGAGGTGCGCATAAGGCTGAAGAAGTCCCCATAAATCGCCGTTGTTTGCTATGGCGTGTTCCAGCATGGTTGCAGTCAGTGTTGTGTGAGGCTCTGTAGGAACACATTGCAGGAGTATTTCTTCGAGGAGATTTTCTATCCCCGCAGCAAGATAGACGGCCGAATATTCGTGGACCATTTTTCCGAGTTTAACGTCAGACATCCAACGAAGAAAGCGACCGACCGGCAGCTGAAGGCCTGCTCTGGATCCTTTGGACTGTTTCAACTGATCCCCAGACACGGCGAACATCGCCGCTGCACGGAGACAAGCCTGAAGCAACGAGATTCAATCAATTTACGGTTTGAATATTATTCAGGAAGCAGAATTATTAATTACCTTGGTGCAAGAGTCTGCCAGAGCTGGACACAGGACGATTTTGAAAGCGCTGTAAACTTCGTGTTTGCTGCATAGACCTAGGGGCTTGGCGAGCCTCTGAGTCTCTCTTCCGACGCGAACAAGAGCTCTTTGCAAGAGGTAAGACAATCTGGGTATGGTTTCCATGGAGACACGTTCCATGTGTTCCCTCGTTCTCCCATTCTGTAGAACCCTGAGTACGTCATGATGAGTCCAAGGCAGTTGCTGCAGTTCTACAAGTCTGTTGTGGGAATCGACCCAGACAAATTCATCGGCGCTAGTGACGTTAGTGTTTATCGTTTCAAGGCTCGAGTGACGCATCAACCGCCTCACCGCAGGCTCCGAACTCTCCGAGCCACTCAGAGACGAGTATGTCGAGGTCGAGGTGTGAGAACGCATGGTAAGCTGCTGGATAGCCAGTTTTATATCCTCCAGACCAGACCCTGACCATGGTACCTGTAACTGTAATCGAGTATAAGAATTACAAAATGAAAAAAAGAAGATAAATTCAGTCCTCATACCTTAGCCGGCGTGGCTCTATGTCTGTTACGATTCTGACCGGACCGAGTTCTCGCGCTGCGCTGGGTAACCGAAGCCGACAAACGGTCGTCTTCCGGCACAACTTTCAACGGTTGAGGACTGTGCGTTCTGTGGTGACGATGCGGAGGCGAACTGCTACTGGTGTGACCCCCGGTGTCTGACATACTGGCGTGTCCAGAGGAGCGATTTTCATCAGACGAGCTGTTCCCAGTGCAGTCTGGTCTCCGCTGATTTACAATTTAAATTATGAGGATGTTTGGCGGTATTATTAAGCGACTGTCCCTCCTAATCCATACCTGGAGAACTCTGAGCTCGTGGAGGCTGAGATGATGGTGTTGAGAGTGATGAGGATGATGGGGGGTCGGGGTCGGTGCCACGCTGTCTGTGTCCCGTTCAGCCACCATGTGGACCATGTTGTGGGTACCAGTCTGCTGGGGGCAGTCCGACGACTCTTTTGCGTATGGTGCGGTGTATAATTCTCGGCCTCCTCCACCCCCTGCAGGTCTGAAATGAATAATCGATAGAATAGAGATGACTTGGGTGAGAACGAGTGACGCTGATCATCCAATTCCACATACGGAAACGAGATTCTCGGTTGACTTTCGTACCCGGCTAAGAACCTCGTGCCTTAAGGTGATTGTATGGAAAAAAAAAA
>JAFFZH010015854.1:45369-66694 GCA_018420115.1 Euura saliciscinereae | reverse complement strand
CACACACATAGCTACGCTTCAGACTAAGCAGCAGTTTTTTTTTCAATTTTTTAATTTTAATTTTTTTTAATTCCTCCCCCCTCCCCCCCCCCCCCCCTTCTCATTCTTTTTTCTACATAAAATCATATTACGCACACAAAAAATAAGTAATAGAATTATGGTAAAAATTCAGAAAACCTTAACATTCATTTTCATACATTTTTACTGGTTCAATTTTGCATAAAAAATTAGTTAAGATTGTTTGAAACGGTAATCTGATCGTCCGCGTGACGTAATATATCTTATCATCGTCGAGAAATCGAGGAAGGGTTCCCACAAATGATGCTAGATGGCGCGTGAGTCGTACCGAACAGTGACGTCACGGCGTGGCGCGAAAGAGACACACGGATTCGAAACTAGAATCCACGATATAACGATTTTTTTCATATATATTTGAACAGTTATTTATCTACAAAATTCGAAAAGAAAAGAAGAATTTAAACGAATAGCGAGAAGATAATTAACGCGAAGTTCTGAAGAGCCTATTAACGTTTGGATTCAGCGGCGCACTTTGGCCAGTTTAAAGAGTAGAAAGACTCGTTTCTCCACGAAACAGAGATTAATGGGGCCTGTGGTGGGTTTAGGTACTGTAAAGGCGATAGGATATAGCCGCGTAGAGGCTGTGTACAGTACTACCTCGTTTTTCTTTCTTTATTTCAATATTTCTTTTTGTTGAAACTATTTTTAGGATTTTTTTTTCTCTTTTTTTCACCGCAAAGGTTTACCACCGTCGTTTTGGCGGAAACCTCAGGGGCGCAGAAGAATGCTTTTATTACCTTTTATCCTTCCAGCCAGTGACTAATGTACCTCGCGGATATTGCACACGTAAGATATAATACCATAGCCTAACCCCCAAGACAACGGGGAAAAGAATAAATATAGCAAACGTTTATTTGTAACGAAGATACATTTCGACAATTTAGTGAAGTCATTTCTTTCATTTCGGGTGACGAATTACTATTAGAATGACATTGAAAATCTTTGTGAATCGCTTCAATATACGATATATCGTGAATTCTGAGTTTGAAACGGTGTTTATTTCGCGCCACAAAGTGACGTCACTCTTCGGTACGACTCGCCCGCCATCTGGCGCACAGAATCTGGACTCTCTAGGCTTTTTTTTTGGAACTTCAAAAAAGGTTTTGCATTAATCGATCAATTTTTATTATTATCCAACACTTGAACACCGATTTTGTGATATCAGCAAAATTTGAAGGTAATATGATTCGCTGAATCCGCGAATCCTTCGTGACGTAACTATAAAAGGGACGGAAATAATAATTCTCTATCTCGGTAATCTTTCGCTCAGTTTAGGAATGGGGGAAATTTTATTATTTCATACTGGGCGTAACCGTATCAATAGTACCAATTTAGAGGATCGACGACGGTGAGAGCTTTGAGACTCGATAACCTTTGTTCTCGATCCTATCATCGCCTCTTCGCTCTCCTGTGATCGTCAAAAGAATATTAAAGAAGATTCAGGTTTGAAGGAAATAAAGGGATGAAGAAATCGTTATCATTCGCGCTGTCTCCTCCGAGAAGAAGTTTCCTTTCATTTTTCATATCGTCCAGATAGTAAATATATATATATTTAAAAACACTTCGTGTTGGAGAAAAAAAATATACTAAAAGTATACACTGATTTTATTATTTATAAAAAATATGAGACACAAAAAAAAAAGAATCCCAGGTCGACTTTGATCCACGGAAAAGTTGACCTCATTTCCCACGTTATGCATAATGCATAAGGTTTAAGGTGTGTTGAGTAAATTAGGCGGTTAATATTCAACGTAGGATTCCGCGCATCATCCCTGTAAATTCCTAAAGGATAACACGTTCGTAATTGCGTTGGTTTAAATGGCTATCACTTCATCCATCTTCTTGTGTACATATACGGATATGTCTGTACGGAAATTGATGCCGTTACGTGACGAGCTTTTCAGGACACGTACGTCTTCTTTTCTCCCTTACGTAAAACCTGCTCCTACAGTTGGCGCGGACGCCTAACGTAAGTAATGACTTTTCGCACTAGGGCGTTTTTTTTCTCGTTTGAAGAAGGAGAAGAAGAAGAAAAATAGGAATCAGAATTTGAAAAATAAAGAAGAAGAAGAGAAAGGAGAAGAAGACGAAGAAGAAGAAGGAAGTATTGAGCTAGTGGAAGTTTAAAAAAAACAGCTGATAATTTGAAGAGAGAAGAAAAGAAGAACAAGAAGTAGAAAAGAAAGAAGAAGAAGAAGAAGGAAACTTTGAGCTAATGGAAATCGTAAAAAACCTGATAATTTGACAAGTAATACAATTATTACAATTCATTTATAATGAAGATTGAAAAATTTAGTATCGATCTTTAAAAAATTTTTGATTAATTTTAAATAATTGTTGAGAACACTGGGATCAGTTTGATTTTTGATTAGGGTGAGTCTATTTTTTATGAGTATATGAGCTGTATATAATTTATCTTATTTCGGTCCATTGCAGCGTGAAAGAGGAGAGAACGCTCCACTTTTCGTACTGGGGCCTTTTTTAATCATCGCGCATGCGCAATTTGGGAATTTTGACAGATTTCAAATAATCGCTCTTCAGCTTCTCGACGATCAAACTTTTCTATAAAAATTTGTTATACTATCTCGGTCTGATCTTGATCCTACTACTTACGTCATTGCGTCACCTTTGTGCTTCATTAGTTCCAAACCTTCGCGTCTTACTCACCTGAAAAATATGTAAAAATAAACTCGTTAGAATATTAATTAACACCGCACGTGTATAAACACAGTTTTATAGACTTGTATAAATTAATAAGTGGCAAATATATCATGTATACATCGAAATCGATGACTGTAATCAAAATTTCATTGAAACAATTCAAACACTTCCGTTTCAATCAAGCTAAGTCAACATTTTGAAGGGAAAAATCAAAACTTGAAAAAAAAATTTAACAATTTTCAAAGATTTTTCGACTATTACTAAAATTTCATTCTTCTCACTCAATCAAGCTTCGAGAATAGACGACCAATCGATTATTCGGTTGAAACTATCTTCGATTAAACTCATTTTTGAAGACAGAAGAAACAAACAACAAAAAGCTTTACTGATTGGGATTTCATTGATCGCCTCCTAATCGACAGACAATCCACACAATTGTACCGAGTCTTTTTCGGTTACCCCACAGATAATTGGATAGATCGAAGCAATATTGAAGAAAAATAATCGATAACCGTAGGAAATGAGCGCAAGAAATAGTTAATTAGAAAACTTATAAGCTTCAGTCTTGTTATCGAAAACTTCTCTGTATCCTCGTTTTATCAGAATTCAATTAATCATCATCAACAAGTAAAATATGATTAAATACACTGTGAAAAAAAAAGAATCAATCAAATCAAATTACTTGACGAAATTTACTAGACGCAAAAAAAAAAAAAAAAAAAACTGTCAGACTTGGCTAAAATCAAATTTACTTGGTAATAGAAAATTAAGAAAAAAGAAAATCCGTGTAATTTCAGCGGAAATTCGAGACTCTCGGTGCCTGCATTCTTGTCTCGAAACTCGAGCTCTTAAGAAGCGATCTCTGTGTAACGTCACGGCACTTAGAAACTTTGGAGGATCGATTTAGAGCCTGAAACTAGAAAGCTAAGCGCTAAGAAGACGTACAGCATCCCCAAGCTACCTCTCAGTCACGTACCTACGTATCTTGGCCCGGCTTCGGATATAATGTGAATCGAGTCGATCTAGCGATTCCGAATTTCCGCTAAGTCGAGGAAATTCAGTGACCCACAAATCAAACGGCATCGGAAAACTTTCGTTCGTCTATCAATCGCGGAACTGATTTTTCGATCATACTTTATCGAGCTTTATAAAGTTTATAATTAGTAGGATAAATTTGAATGGGAGTTGGAAAGTATTTTTTGCAACAGTTGCAGGCAATCTCTAGCTCCGGTGACGTCATATAAAAACTCAAGAAACTCGTTTCATGGGAATTGTTTGATTTCAGGGCGCCATACTGGATCCGTAATCACAAATTTTGGTAATCTGACCTCAAATTCGTTATCAGCAGCCCAAAAAACTATCGAGTACCAATTTTTATCAAAATCCGTTGATCAGTTCTCGAGATATATTAATTTTTATGTAATTTTTAGAAATTTTGATCTTTAAATAAATGAAAAACTACCGAATCGATCGAATCAACAATTTTATCAGTTCTAAGGTTTGAAAAACAGCGTCGATTGAGACCAAAATGATCGAAATCTGGTGTCTCGTTCTCGAAATATCGTCAATCAAAGAATCGATCATGTGATACTCATATAATGATATCATATAATCAGAGTCTAGATTAATGAATCTTTTTTCATCGAACGAATATATTGAAATACTCGACAGTAAACGAATATCAGAATATTTTGAAAATTCGATTAAATTTTCGAGGAATTTACCTCCGCTAATTGACTTGATGAGAGTTGCATCGTTTTTATCGGTACTCGAAAGCCCACGAGTTTGAAAATACGCTTGTTTATAATGAGAATTGGAGAACTCCGCGAGATTGCACAGCACAGATTTATAGGTATTCGGTATAGTATCCACGACCGCATGTTTTCCGATATTGATATCCGGTCACCGCATACCGAGTTCGTCCCGAATCCTCGAAACTCCGTCAATTTTGGTATTGGATAACTTTCTTCAGCTGCGGAATAAAAAACCGCAGCAGCTCTGGGTTCAAAAAAAAGGCTTCCTCTCTCGTTCATCAGTCCTGATTAAATGAACAGAATAAACCGAACAAAATCAATAACAACAACAATAATAATAATAATTATGAAAAGGAATCGGAATGAGGAGAAGATTAAAAAAAAGTCGAGGATACGATAAAGTTGAGTGGCGTGATGGGTTGTTTGCTCTCTAAATAAAATTCATACAAGTTCGATTGCTGTTGGGGGATGTACTACAAGGTACCAGGGGTGCTCGTATATATATATATATATACGGAAAAGCAGAGAAAGGAGAAGAGAAGAGAGAGAATCTTCTCGACCGAAGTAAATTGGAATCTGAAACTCGTTCTAAGTTTATATATATTATAGATATATATATATATATATACATATACCGTTGTGTTTGAACCCCCTGCAAAGTAAAAATAAATAAATAAATAACAAGCCTGTTAAACGCAAATTCACGAAAATATTCTTGTATTATTAACATGGGAAAAGAATAAAGAGAGAAAAAAAGCGATTAATTATACATATAATGGATCGATTTTGTATCGATATAAGAATGAATTAATGAATTTAAAAAATTTCAAATTCCCTCCCCTCCTTCTTTTTCTGTTTTTTTTTCTTGTTCTCGTCTTTCATTTTGGGGAGGACATATATATAAAGTTCATTAAATTCTTTTAATTGAATTGTTCAAACTAAGAAATTTCGTGATGCATGTGAATTTCGAGAGACAGTGTCTGATATCTGAGAAGAAAAATACTGACGGAAAACGAGAGATCGAGTCAGTTATCCCTCAACCCCTGCCAATGGTCGTTATCCGCAATTTCTTCAGCTTCCCTAGCTGGCCGCTTCATATAATGAGGATATAGCCAAGACTCTATCAGATGAACTCTTCGATAGTGAATAAAACCGTCTTCCTACTTATCCTAACATTCATTTCAAGAAAAATAAGTAAAAAAATTACGAAACAATATTTAAATCATTGTAGGAGGTTAGAAAAACGCTTTTTTATTCACCATGACGCCATAATTCATTTTCACCGCCTTATTCGAAGAACCTAACGAGAGTTGAGGAGGGGGTTCCCACAAACTACGCTAGATGGCGGTCGAGTCGTACCAAACAGTGACGTCACGGCATGGCGCGAAATCAACACCGTTTCAAACCGTTCAAATCGTTGTAACCGGCGTTTGACGTGATTTGGACAGTAATTTTGTAATATTGACAACCAGAAAACGTTTTGTGAAGAAAATTTATTCAATTTCCTACGCTAAAGACCGAAGATATGTAAAATTATTGCGAATACCGAAGAATCTGGAGTGAAATCGTGTGCGATAATGGTTTGAATGCCCCATGTATACAATCATAACCTTCGCTCTCCCATTTTCCGTCCCCCTTATTCTACCCCTAAGGACCCTAAGTACTTTGACATTACTGAGATTCAATAATACCCGAAGGTGGACGTGGCTCTTTATTATTTGCAACCCCGTTAATGGCGACGACAGGGTGTCGGGTACTAAAACTCAGTTTAAGTATCCGTGCGACATGACTTTAACGTGGTAACGAACATTTCACCTTATCGCACCTTAGCCTTTACCTCTACCTTCACCCTCCCATCCTGTCTCCAACTTTCTGCAATTTTATTTCATTTTAATCTCTTTTGATGCGAGAGGCTCGACTCTGTAATAATAATGATGATTATTGCAAAGAGAGTGGTTGCACAAGAGAAGAAAATTAAACGGGTGAAACGTGGAAGATTTTTAATAATCAATTAAAACTATGTGCAGAGATTATTTATACTATCTCGAAGACTGTCGAAGAGACTTTTTAATCATACTATAATCAATCATCGGTTGTTTTTTTCGTTCAACCGCGTAATTATCAGGATCGAAAAAATCTGTTTGGATTTAATTTCCATTTCGGGTCAATACGCTAATTGACTAGGCTTTTGCTAAAAAAAAACCCCCGTTCTAAAAAAAAAAAAAAAAAAAAAAAAAAAAAAAAAAAAGAGACCAGGCGTCGGGTGCCTGAATGGCAATTTCGGTCCAGTAGAAAAAAAAAGAAGCCACCATGTTGAATAGAGCGAGGATTTTCATTTCTATCTAGTTTTTTTTACTATCAAAATGCAATCAAAAAAAAAAAAGAAAGGAGCAACGTCCTGTCCAAGGATTCAATATACTAAATAAATTGTAAACTTTCACAATTCCAATAGTGAAAGAATGAAAATTTAAATTCAAATTCAAATTCAAACAATATTTTCAAAGGGTGAGACTTTCTTTCGAAAAAGGACAAAAATCGAACCTTTTAGGAACCATGTAAAATTCTTTATCGACTTTCTACTGATATATATATGAATATAAGGGAAGAGGAAAATCGATGACTGAATGAAAAGGAGCCCCTTTTTTATAATCCCTGTTTCCTTTCCCGATTTCCCTCGCGCCTCGTAAGTACGTCTTAAACAGAACTCGAGCAAGTTCACAAGAAAGTATTATGAAGTACGAGTACTTTTTTCAGAGTCTATTCACTCTCATCACGTCATAAAAAAAAGTTGATCAAAAATTATGTTGCATATGACAATATTAAATAAATACGGTTTAGTACGGTTTGATCTGATATTACGTCCAGGTCGATGTTAAATAGACCAGCACGCGGAGATTATAACATCAGAGACCCTTTTGATCCCACAATTTCATCAAACGTTGCCTTCGTTCGCTATTATATTATATTACAGTGGATATCGTGTGTTGTGTATGGTAAAATTATACATTTGCGTAACATCTATGAAACAGATATCGTTTGATAATTGAGGCGACCGGTACAGCGTGATTCAGCAAATTCTGCATACTCCAAAAATCATGAATACCTTATCTAAAGTTCATGACACATCGAAAAATTGACTTTTTTGATTGTGTCTATCGACCTGTCATTTTTTGTCATTAGGAAAAAAACGAATTGATGCAATTTTAGGACGATTAAATCTAGTAGTAGTAAATTTAACAACCAAACGATCCAGATTATTTTTTGTTCAATGCTAATAAATTTGTGAGGAAAACCATAGATTTATAGATTCTTTTATTTAAAAAATTATTAAACAATTTTAGTTATTTTTTTATCGATTGATAAGATGAATGGATAAATTAATATGAAATTTTGAAGATATTTAAATCGATTCAATATGTATCAATAAATTATTGATTTGGAATTATTAATTACTGCCCATATCCTCGCTGGACCTGGTCGAGTCTTTCCTACCGAATCGATACGGGTCTCGACTTCCCACTGAGGTTTTCTGAATCCCGCGAACCGTTATCAAGTATCATGATAAATCCGGGTCCAATTATACCTCGGAAGGCAAAAAAATTTGGGGTTGATATAAAAAAAGGAGAATAATCGATACAAAAGTACCGAATACTCAGAGGAAATGATTCCTTCTCGTTAATGACTGTGTCAAGAGGAATACTAAGAAGAAAAAAAAAACTAATCAAGGGATTTCGCATAATACTAGGTAAATTAATTTTCCAACTTGGGGTAGGGTAGGGGGGAGTGAAATCAACGTTTCTTCCAACTTCCGGCGAACCTCTGAGCGCACTCAATTTCCCAAATAGAACGTCGTCGTCGTCGTCAAATTTTCAAGGAATAAAACCGTCTGCTTCTATTACTCTACACTAATTACCTTTTCTAATTACGATAAAAAAAAAAGAAGAAGAAAAATTGAAAAAAAAATGAACAAACAAACTGATATTCAGTTTCCGCAGCGATGCATCAAATAATAATAATAATGATTCAATGAAAAAAAAATGAAAAAAAAAACTAGCTCATCCGGTGGCTGGATTTGAATTAAGGTAATGGCAATTTCTTTCACAGAATCCCCCCCCCCCCCCCCCCGGTGGCATTAGCTGTTCAAGTGTAATTACACAGCTGGTAAGTAAACGCGTGATTAAACTCTCTAAGCTGGGGCGAACCTCTGGAAGTGGTGGAGAAAGAGATCGCCCCCCTGCCGAGATACCAGGACGGAGAATAACTGTGTTGGATAAATGATAAGAAAAAGAAGAAGAAGAACTACGCAACAGCTCAATTTCATCTTCTCATTAATTTTATTTCGTTCTTTTAATTTTTTTTTTTTTTTTACTGTGTTAATCCTTTTTCCTTTTTGAATTATTTATCCCGTGGATACCAGTTCGTTTAATCAAGCCAGTTGGATGTATCAAAGGTCCTAATTTTATATGCCGTTTGATTTTGGGATGAAAAAAAAATAAATGTATAATTGTATCGTATATATACGGTTAACGTTGTGCACACATGGTTTTATTAATGCCAGAGACTGTTTACAGTGCCGGGTTAATTAATAAATTCAAATCCCTAATTAACAGCTGTTCAATTATTTTGGCAGACTAAATAATGACTGTAGCATATCAACTTATGGGGAGATAAAATTTTGCTGAAAAAAAAGAGAAACTGAAATTTTCCGTTCATTTTGATGTGTCAGATTATTCGTTTATTACTTCGTTCATTCAATCGCAATAAATTTATTGTATGAATAATTAAAAATTACAAAATGAAGAAGAAGAAGACGATAAAAATATATATTGCAAAAAAATCACCAGAATAGAAAAAAAAACAGAGAAATTGAAAAAAACAGTTGATTAGAATCCAATAAACACTATCGATTGATTAAAATTGTTCGAAATTCATTTTTGATTGAGTACAAAATTTAGTAACAATGAAATTTGAGTGAAATTGGGGAATTCGAAACCTCACTAATAGCTGATAAATTGGTATACAATAAAAAAAATTAGTTTCCAGTTTGATAGTTAAAAAAAAAAAATTGCGTCCAATTAAAAGAGAATATAGATATCAAGTTTATTTGTTTATCATATTTTCAATCTTCGGGATTAAAATAACGAAACGAAGCGAACGAACGATGATAAAGAGTGATAAAAACAGCAGAGGAGTGTTTCTAATCGGATGTAAATGTTATTCAAATCTAAACATCCCTTTATAAAGGTGCGAAATTATTCCCACCCTGTGGGAACTCACGAATATATATGCACATATTTACAAGCAGATATGCAGCACGGCTATGTATACCCAGAGGGCAGAAATTTATAGCCCGCGTAGGCAAATCAGTTTCTGCAGAGACACGAATCACCGAAACTATTGATAGTCCGATAATCCTGTACCGTGGACCCAGGGAACGTGGAAACGGCCCAAGTCCCAACTGGGCGAGGGGGAAATAACTCCAGATTTGAGTGACAAGTTAATTCCAAGGATTCAAATGATTCAGAATAATTCATTAATTCGACGTCATTCTTTCAATCCAGATTGATTCAACTTCAATTCAAAGCTGTGACGCGGAACGTGGATCTTTTGAGGTCCGCCATTTTGGAACCGGAAGTGCAAATGGTCCAAAAATCACACTGTCACGTCGGTCCTGAGTGGACGATTTTCGGTCGAAATTTGAGCCGAAACGGACCACCGGTTCGTGGTCTGGGTCCATTTGTCTGAACGGCAAAATTTTTCACCCTTATCCTCGTATCTAATCAGACGAGGTGACAGCGGGTAAAACCTCGGCGGTTTAGGGGGCTCCTGGAGATCAGGATCTGATGGAACCGCAAATCTGACTGACAGGATGCAGGACGGAGAGACCCATCCATTAATTCGGTCTGAACGAACAACTTCAAACGACGTGATTATCCGGAATCTCGGAATCTCGGAATCCGGAAACGCGGCACTGTGCCCGCCATGGGACACCTGCACCGCTTCGCAACGTTCCATTCGCTGGAGCGTATCCTTTGTATTGAATTCTAATCGAATTTGTTTACCCGAATAAACTAACCCGTGGGATTCAACCTCGATCTCTCACAGGAGCTGTTAATTTCATTTCAGCGAATTTTTGTACCTCGTTTCGGAAATTCATTAACTTCGCGAAGTACGCTAATTGAGCTTCACTTTGGAGAAAGAAAGTCTCATTCATCTCGAAAATCGTGGCCTCCAGACGCCGCGGAGGTGGAACTTGCGAAGAGCCCCGCATAAAAACGGCGACCACTGATAACTTCGAGACCGTTTATCCGATCGATTTGAAATTTGCACACTATTTTTGTGTCGTCATTATCCGAGCTTTGATAGCATAGTTTTTTTATCTGACCTTTTCTTTTCGAAAAATCATCAAAAACGTCTATGAAAATGACGAAAAAGTTCAATTTCATGCAAACTTCGATATTTTTTGACAAATTTCAGTCCATTGAAGAATCGGTTCTACGAATGAAATGGACAGCTTGTTTCGGTTTTTTGGACACTTCGTTTGACCGCCGTTTTTTATGAGCTCCACTTCCGCGTCGTGTGGAGGTCACAATTTTCAAGATAAATGAGACTTTCTCGTCTCAGAATGAAGATCACTTTGTGTACTTTTGAACTCCGTTTGCTGATTTCGTTTTTTTCTATCCTCCACGAGTTTATAAGTATTTTTTTAAACGTGTATTTCGTTCGCTTTAATTTGAGAATCTGCAAATTAATTATATAACATCACGTTGGGAGTTTTGCTGCGCGGTGTTGGCGAAAAAAAAAACAACGAATAACAGGTAGGGTAATTAAAATTAATGACGTAATTATAATTTATAATATACGTTTGCCGTAATGTGCGAGACGAGGTAGCAGTGGCATAGGCAGAAACGACGTAATCTGTAGCAGCGTAGAACTTTTGCATTAGCGATTCGAGTCGAAGCTGTTCTAACACCAACCACAAACTGCACCCACACGGATGAATATATGATCCAACATCACGTAACGTGCGTCAACTCTACCGAGAACATATTAAACGCGCATGAGCTAGTTAAATTTGCCGGGTCAGTTGCGACTTTGCTATAATATTTATTATTATCATTATCATACCAAAGCTGCTAGTTTGATGCTATTCAAAACAATTTATATTATGATCGAAATTAGAAGCTCAAATCGTCAAGTCAATCAACAAATTGGAGGAGCTTGTGAAGAAAACTTTTTATCTAGGAATGGCAGTAGAAAAACAGCCTATTTTTAATCGTTGACAAAACCTGAACGCGTTGATCAATTTTCAAAAACTTTTTTTTCAACTCGAAGTAGAAGAATCGAGCTTCAATTTAGCGTTTGAAGAGTCTAAAAATCTTGATCCGTCGCTGAGATACAAAATTCCGAAAAACTGCCCAAAAAAGTTTCGAAGGACCTGCAATCGAGTTCTGTAAAGCTAGTTTTTCAAGCCCGTGTATCTCAGCAACGAATCAAAATTTTTCAACTCTTCAAGCGCGAAATTGAAGCTTGATTCTTCTACTTTGAATTGAAAAAAAGTTTTTGGAAATCGGTTCACTCGTTCACGTTTTATCCACGATTGAAATGGGCTGTTTATCTGCTGCCACCCCAAAAGCTCTTCAAAGATTGTGTTTCTTCTTCTTCTTCTTCTTCTTCTTCTTCTTCGGCAAAAAGTGCAAGACTATCATAGCACAGATTCGAGTCTCTACCAGCTTCAGCTGGCTAGATACGTACGTGTCATTCTGACGTGACGACGTGAGTTAAGCTCGTTCGTTAAGACGGTTAGAGTGAAACCTTTCAGGTATCGGGTAATACTGGTTCGGTACGTGTGCCCGATGGCCTAGGGCTTCGCCTTGTTCTAACTGAAACCGGATTCAAATTTCCAGCTCCGTAAGACCGCGGCTGTTGCCAGGGTTGGATGAATACAAGAAGAGGGAGAAAGAGAGGGAAAAAAAAGAGGAACGAGGCTAAAATCGATACTATTTTTAGGTCAACGAGGGTACGAGTCTAGGATCTAGTTGCACATGCGGTAGGTATGTAGGGGAGGTTCTCCCTGCAGAGAAAAAGAGAGGAAATAGAACCTCCCGATTTCCGGATTCATCAAACTAATGCAAGCATTGAAACAATTTTAGCAAATAAAATCAGTTCAAAATCTTTTATCAGATTCTCTGATTGACCGTGACGTAAGAATTCAGAATTTAATGTTTCTCACTTCGAAAAAGCGAAGGTCTATTATTTTTCTAAATTTTATTACAAGTTTTCTCTACTTTAAACAGTTTTTAGTTTTTTTTTTTCATTTATAAAATAGCAGATAATCTTATTTTATTTCAAAAGGTTCAAAGATATAAAAAATTGATGACATATAATATGGTCACGATTTTGAAAGTTGAGTCAAAAATGTTCATCATTTGAAATTGAAAAAGAAATACCGTGGAGCACAAATTTCGCGAAAATGTTGAGCAAAAATGTAATTAAGACAATCTTTTGAATTCCAAATTTCAGTATAAAATTTTTATGGAAGAAGAACAATCGATCTTTCAACGCCTCCACGTATAGGAGGAGGGGGTTGACACAGTCGACGCTAGATGGCGGTCGAGTCGTGCCGAACAGTGACGTCACGACGTGGCGGGAAATTTGAATCGACCTAAATCGCATTTAAGCGCTGTGACGACGTTCGGTTGTTATTTATCACTCGAATTAGTGTCTGCGACGATAAAAAAAAGCGCCAATGGCCTCGAAACCCTCTCAGGCAGTAAATTTGAGATTCAAGACCGATGTAAACGGGGTCTCACAAGATACTAAATACCTAATAAAATACTGTAAGCACTTTTCTTTTTCACTTATTCAAGACACGCGTCGCTCCTCGTTTAATTCATATACAGCGAGCTTTAGAGAGTGCCGGTGGTGATGGCGAGAATATATATCCACCCTTTACTTTTACGAACCGTCATAAAATCTGACTTATATTAGCTGCCGAAGAACGGGGCTGCTGAATCCCCGCCAATCTAGTGCCTAATCCAATTCTACGTTGAGTAGTGGTGATAATAAAGGAGAAAATTATCCTCGTCTGATATCTCATTTATCAGAGTACGAATATAGTCGAAGAACGCCCTAAATCTTTCTTTTCATCTTGGAACGAAGAATTTTGGCATCTTTTTTTTCGAAATTCAATCCCGTTTCCTTGAGGACGTTGATAAGGGGGGGGAAATCGGACGGTCGACAGGTGGCTCGTTTTTCCATGCAGACCCTGAGGGGTCTAGGAGATGGGAGTAAGGCGCGATGATCGTTCCGCGAGGCTATATAGTCCGCAGGTATTAGACTGGATATATATACCCAGGACAACCACTCGGGGTGCTTTTCCTCTGAATAGAGGATAAAAAGGGATGATCGGTTTACAAGCACTTAAATAATCGAGGAGTTGAAGATTTATTGACGGTATAAAAATGTCTCTGCGATCTCTAAAGCGAATTAAAATTTGAAAGAAAATTGAAAGTGGCCAAAGAATCGATTCGATAGAATTTTGAATAAGGGTTCTATCGACGGTATGAAATGTTCTCAACGAATTTTGAGTCGCCCTCTAGAGGGAATGAAAATGATGAGCAAAAATTAAAACGAAGGGGCGATGAGGGAGAGGACGAGGAAAGAAATTAGAGTTTCGAGTCGTAGCGGACACCCTTGTACAGATTATGTCTTTGAATTAGGAGAAGACCGCGAAAAGCGGAGATCGTGGTACCCTGATCGCGAATTAATCGGAATTCTGGATCACGCAACGGAATCGGAGTGATGAGAGTGAACCTCGAATAACGAGCGACGAGCTCGAGACCGCCGAGTTTATCCACCGATCTTCGTTTCGAAGCGTTTTCAAAAACTGACCTATTTTTTGTATCCACGATTCCGGACGAACCGGTTGACCGATTTGGCTGAAATTTGGACAGGAAATGGTCCCCTCAGAGGCGACGAGACGGTGTGATTTTAGCCTGACTCCCATTTCCGGTTTCAAAACGGCAGACGTTCAAACTTTCGTGAAAATTCTCAAACTCCACATTTCTCGATATAACTTCGTTCGAACTTTGGATCGCAGCTTTCTGTCGTAGAAATCGACTCCTCGTTATCATTTTCCGAAATTTTTACCATTCCCTCGGTCAAAATTGATCCGAAATTTTGTAACCCCTCGAGGATTTAAGGGGAACCGATTTTATTCCAATTTGGACAGAATACTGTCTTAAAATAAGTCTTCAAGCTAATTTCCACTTTTGTTTTAGAGCTTTAAAAAAAATCTAAAATCGTCTCAATTTTCCTACACCGTTATATCCCAAGTTTGTGAGACTGTTTCGTCGCTGAATACATTTGACCAAAGAAAGCTCGACTATTTCTATAAATGTATGCCTATAGTGAATTTGGCGAGGAGATATTTGTTCTGCAAAGCGGGCTATCAATCGTGGCCAAACAGCCCGACACTGGTCTTTTTGATATCGCAGCCATACGTATATAGTTTAAAGTCGAGGTCTCGAACAGGGGATTTGGCAACTGTCCCAATCGCCTTAATTCTGACCAAAGAGTAAAGACGTACGATGTTTTCTCAGTTGATGCAATACCCAAGGTGTAACGGAATTACCCTGGACCAGACGAAACGCGTCGTGTCAATTAATTCGCAACGCAAGTCGCTGCAATCACCCAGAATCGTTGAAATTGACGCTTGTCATTATGTGATATCACATGAGTGTCACATGACTAATTCTTTGATTGACGATATTTCGAGAACGAGTCATCGAATTTTGATCGTTTTGGTCTCAATCGACGCTGTTTTTCAATCCTTAGAACTGATAAAATTTTTGATCCGATCGGTTCAGTAGTTTTTGATTTATTTAGAGAACAAAAATTTCCTAAAATGAGAGAAACTTGAAGATACCAACAGATATTCATAAATATTGATACCCAAAGGTTTTTTGGGCAGTT
The DNA here is from genome assembly GCA_018420115.1 of Euura saliciscinereae. Lineage (NCBI taxonomy): Eukaryota > Metazoa > Arthropoda > Insecta > Hymenoptera > Tenthredinidae > Euura > Euura saliciscinereae. The sequence goes on along the minus strand of JAFFZH010015854.1, from coordinate 51,224 downwards.
GATAACGAATCTGAGGTCAGATTAACGATTAAATATTAAAAATCGCGGATCAAATGAGTCACTAAAAAATTCTGATCCTCACCTAAATTTTTTCGTCGGTTGCTGATATCGAATCTGATCAATCAAAATCGAAAGCTCGTCATACTGTGACGGAAGATGATTTTTCGAGTCGTTAAGGACGTCGATTCGACTCTGAAATTCCGAAACGCTTTTCGCTGGGGTTTTCAGTAATTCGTCAGTGATTGATCCAAAGAGAATATGATCGAGCTCACAATCAGGGTGGAAGGACTGCGAGTGATAGAAGCGGAAATTAAAACCCATCAGCGACAGGATTTGACGAAGGTTTTTGTGACCTCTCAGTTTCCTACGGGGGTAATTTTTTTCTTTTTATCACCAGAATTCAAACGAGTCGAGAACGAAAGAAATTGATATGTGAAACACGTTTATAGACACACTGCGGTGTAAAAAGAGTAAAGGAACAATTAGCCTCGTCGGACCTCCAGCTGCGCGTACGTAGTTTGCTTTTCTTTGTATAAAGCTCGCAGTTCTTGCGCTGATTTTCTTTATTTTTCAATATTCCCGCGGTTCAAGATGGCTTCATATCGTATATAAAACTTGTATGGGTAAAATTTATTATTTTATTTCTCCCTGCTCTTCCAGCTGGCAATTTAAAAAAACTTTTATTATTCCTTTCCATGTTCTTTCATACGTTTTATTTTTCTTTCGTCATTTTTATCGTTATTGTTAGAAAACTATCTCCGATTGTTAAACAGCTGAAGTAATTGAAATGACGATTTTTTCGAATTTTTTAATATATATTCTATAATTAACTTCATATTTTATCTTCAGTATTTTTTTCCAGTTGCAATTTAAAGTATCAAAATTCAAAAATTTCGAATTCTTTGATTTCTGCCTCGGATTACAAATTCAGAGAATTGATGGATAATCACAGTAATTTTTAGTAATTTTCAGTAAAAAAGGCGATAATTTCTGTCCTTTTAATTTCAATATTATCCTCCCAAAATTAGAATCTAAATAAATTAATGATTATTGATAAAATGAATGAATCTAAATTAGCTGCCGGGTGAAATAAATCGTTTTCACTTTTTTCTTGTTGTTTCTGACGATATCTCACCTCCAGTAGCTCCGGGGTGAAAAATGTCCTGAACCAATTTCGAAGCCCTTAATATCCTCTACAAAAATGTTCCCCAAAGGTTTTCACGTAGAATAGACCGTTCGGAAGATACAAGCCTAAAAGCCACAGCCTAGTGGTATAAAATCTACGTTATACTTCACACATTTCTACAAATTAATTTGAAAAAAAAGGCGCAAATACGTTGACTCATTTTTACAGAATTTTGATGAAAAAATAAAATAATAAATTGTGAAGCAACTAATAAATGGGAAAACTGGATAATCAAAAGACTATAATAAAAAAATAAAATAAAGAGAAAAAGCGTCGATGATCAGCCCTTGATTTTTTCTTTCCTCGCGTTTATCGGAGCAAAGACTGGTATTGAACGGATCAAGACGACGAGCTAATGTATTTCCCCCTCCCCCCGAACTCGCGAGCATCGTGGTAATTAATAATTGAATATCTCACGGTCAGATTCACCGCGCGGTTATAGAACACAGAGAAGTTTCGCCTGGTATACCATACACGTAGTTTGAGAGGAGGCGTCGCCGCAGTCAACCCAGGGGCGTAAATCCGTTATCAACGTCCGTCGCTCCGACGGGTTTCCCGTCTGTCCGTCACTGTAACTAGATATTCCCGGTCTCCCATGTACCGCGGGCTCTGTGGCACCTACCTATGTACGCTGTGCTAGAACGCGAGATTCTGTTCTAGAGCCGGTGGAATACCCGAGTCACACCGGCAAACGCTTCCCGTGCACATAATACACAATGAAATATCCCAACTCGCTGGAAGCTGGAGCCTGATGGCCTGCAGGACCGCTGATAGAACAGCTCTGTGCCTGGTTTGCACCTGTATCTCCTACCCCGCACAGTTTCGACGTTGAAAACGATCATTTGGGCGACTGACTCTAACCGTTTTAAGGGGACCAGTGGAGCGTGATTGAAAGAATTCTTCATATTCAAAAAATCTTTAATATCTTATCCAAAGTTTGTCACAGATCGAAAAATGGAATTAACTTTGGATGAGATATTAATGATTTTTTTGGAGTATGTAGAGTTTGTTGAATCGCGCTGTACTGAAAAGTCATTTTTCATATTTTAGAATGTTTTTCACACGATTTTGGGAACACATTTTTTTTTTAGTTTTTTGAGTTTTCCTGGACTCAAACTATTCAGTAAAGAGGCCTTTTCGAAATGAACAGATAACTTCTTGATCCGATAAAAATTGTACGAGATATTAATCATTTTTTAGAATAAAATAGCCTTTTTTCTGTCTTCGTACGTTACTTTTCATGATAACTCAAGTAAATATAAAGTTATGAATAAGGTATCGGTTCATATTGGCCAAAAAGCCTCTTTTCTGAACGGTTTGAGACCCGAAAAACTAAAATCGGTCCACCGGATGGATTTTATTTCGTGATAGACAGAAAAAAAAAAATTCTTTCTCACTTTCGGTGGGATTGAAAATTCCGAATTTTGCGGAAAATTGAAGACAAATATCGTACCGAGGATAGGAACATTTTTAGAATTTTTATAGAATCGTGTTGGGTTCGTTATTTCGAAGTTTGCGAATAAGAGTTCAGATTTGAGATCAGCGATGCAAAAGACCTGGGGGGTACAGAAATTTTTATCGAAATCAGAATATTATTAGATTCTTTCCACCAAATTGAATTCGCTATTTTGAATTTCGCGAATCTGACTCCAGATTCGTGATCGGTGACCCAAAAAACGTTCTCATAGCAGTTATTTCATCCAAATCCGTTGACCCGCGTTTTTATTTATTTTTCTAGAATTTTACTATTCGAATAAATTCAAAAGCACTGAACCGATCAAAGCCAGAATTTTCTCGATCTTAGGTTTCGAAAATCAGCGTCGATCGAACCCAAAATGATGAAAATCCTCACTCTGTATCTTTACGTAGAAAATAACCTAAAATAAGAAAAGTCTGCAGAAAAAATGGCAGATGGGACAAATTTTCGCTGAGCCACGCCTCCACATCGGTTTCCAATATACAGGGTGAATTTCTAACGATGATATTACAGTCTGAAGTTGGCTAGAACCGAGAAACAAGCCTTCAAACAGTTTAAACAGTTCTTCTTCTTTTCTCCAGTGGATTTAAGTCCTTGGGCAGTTTTGAATTAGTAATTTCTCGATTATAGACAACTTCAGACTGTGTCATCGATGAAAATTCACCCTGTAGATACGGTATTTTCAATTTTCTGTTTTAGCAAATGTAACTGACAAAAAAATGAGGAAAAAAAAAATTGAAGAAGTATTAGAAGACCAAAATTGTTTTTTTTTCGAAAGAAACCTAATTTTCGTTTGACAAAACCGCAGCAGCTATCCTATACACGATGAATATTGAACGATATATTCGCTTTTATTATCCTCCACGTACGATTCTCTTCGAAATCGTCTTCTTACATCCCGCGTCTATTCCCTTATGCATAAGCTTTTCGAAAGCCCTAACGTATTTATAACTTTCACGTAACATATCCTGACGTTCTGACCCCTAACAGGGTAGGGGGGCTTACTTTCGGCATTTAATTTGTCACGACTACGATTAACCTCTCGGTGTCCTCGTCACCTGGTGCAAAATTTCCACAAAAATCACGAAAAAAAAATAAATTGACAAATTTTTTTTCCGTCTAGATCATCAAAAAATAGTACATTATGCACCAAGGGAAGAAAGAAGGCGTTTTTTGTCGAGCCTTTCTTGGAGAGTTTTTTTTTCCTTGCTGGCAAATTTTTTTTCCCCAGTAAAAAAAAATGTGACTTTCATCCCGTCGAGGAGGTAAAAAAATACGAGTTTTTAATGCATGTGTGATGGAAAAAAACAAGAAGAAACTGAGTCATTCTCTAGATTCTAGATCGAGGTTGCAATGAATAATCGTAGACTACTATAGAAATCGTGTCCAGTGTGGGTATATAAATTTCGTGTTTATTTCCGTATCGTAAAATATGAAAAGTATAGTAAGAAGACACGTGTCGCGGTGACGTCACTCTGGGCTATCATACACATAACAGAATCCGATTGTGATCTTCTTATTTAGTTTTTTTCTAAAAAAATAATTTAAAAAAATTGATAAAAGCATCGATTTCGTTTTTTATTCGTCGATTCTGTTTAACCGTCGATTGATTAATATATCATTTATGTTATAGGCGTTAATTAATGACCCAGAATTAGACACGTGGAAGGAGGAGGGTGAGGGAGGGGGTAGCGAGACGGTCCGACGACGTTGGATTTAGCATAAATATCAACGTCTAGTGGATATATATACTTATGTATGTTGCCGAAATAATCTAGAAAACCCAGTCAAAATACTCGGCAGTTTCTAAACTCGGTCCGGTTCGTTTTCTCTAAGTCTGATCGCGAGGCGACATCAATTTGGCGAGGTCACGCTTATACCACGGAATCATAATCATTTACAGTATAATATATGATGAAACTAGAAATTGACAAATTATTTTGCGAAAAAAAAAAAAAAAATTCTCACCTGATTAATTTTTTTTATAACGATATCAAAAAGCTACTCAACAAATCAATTGATAATTTAAATTTAGATACTGAATATCGTGTGTCTCAAATTTTTGTATTTTAATTCTAGATTCTAAAATTCTGTTCATTGAATTAATTCAGAAAACATTGTAAGGAGATTAGAAAAAAAAAACCTCTTGCAATCTTTCGTATAATTTCAGTTATAAAAAATGAGTTTATATTCGACCCTCGATGATCGGCGCCATTTTTATTTTTTGGTCTATGTATTCTTCTCAAATTATAATAGCTAATATTTTCTATTCCCTGTATAATTGAAATCTTTTCGAGATTATTTTTTCAATTTTTCTCTCAACGATCTATCAAAAAATATCAATTCATCACGCTTTTCAAATGATCCACGAATCGCTAAGTTCAATTATGGTTATCGACTTTCAATTATAATCGATATTAAAATCTTCATTCACACGATAATTATAATTATATAATTCAAATAAGTATTTGTAAATTATGTGAAAAAAAAAATCGTATCAGATCGTAATGAAAAAATATAAAAAAAATAAGAAGAAGAATAAAAAATTGAATTCAATCAAATGCAGAATTGATTAGATAGAAAAAAAAAGTCTGTAATTTGAATTTCTATAAAACAAAACCCTACAATGGATGGTAAAACTAATAAAACAATTGCTAAAAATGAAGAAAAAAAATTCATTCTTCGGATTGAAAGATAAAAACGAAAAATCTTGATTAATTGATTGATTGATTGATTGTAAAGAAAAAAAAAACGGCTGTCTATTGATTATCTATATGAATTTCAATTATGAGTCTGAATAATTAATAAATAATAAATGAAAATTATATAAACGCATACAAATTTACTATAATCACCAAAAAACGGATCGGTATCAATAAAATAAATGATGCAGATGCATCAGAATCACAATCACACGCACACGCAACTCACGATCAATCGAATGTGTGGTAAGACTTGCCGATCAGGTTAGGCGAATCCTTAAGACCAGACACGATCTCCGGGGGGGTCACTGATATGCGTGCGTTTCTTCTATCAAGTTTTTTCTCTCTCTTTCTCTCTTCCCGTCTCTATCGGATAATGATAGGATGCTATATGCAGGTTCAAATTTTTCGCGGTTTTTATATTTTTTTTCTTTTTAATTTTTGCAAAAAATTCGCGGTACACGAGGAATTTAAATTTTTATTCCTGTTT